>MJUU01017871.1:162006-204040 GCA_002080025.1 Modiolus philippinarum
CCACCCCGACTGGTTTTTACCATTTGGAAATAAGTCTAAATCATTTTAATACAGACTGATAAATCTCTCACAAAATTTATGCATCTATACCGATAGAAATCTCGTCTTTTTCGTCTTATGCTAGCCGTTTTCTTTTTCAAAAGTAACTAGGCAGTGTAGAATGTGAATTATTGTCAACCAGACATGTATATTTATTGTCTTAACTTTGTGCAAACTTTATTTTTTACAAACAAAGGCTTCTCAATTCGAACTTGAATTACACCGATGCTGATATAGTATGTGAAAAATTATTCATAGCATTATTTTTATCATATTATAAGACTTTGACAAAACAAAAAAGGGATTTTGTATAATGTATTTTTTTTTCACACATTAATACGTGTTTTTACTAAAAATTATTTAAAATCACTGAATTCGAGGGAAGTTTATAATATTGACAATTTTTGCATTATCTTGATGAACATTTAAAGTGACCCAAGAGTGATTTATGACCCTACCTAGCAGACAATTGACATGTGTGTTGATTGCGCCAATAAACAAAATACGTGTACCTGAGCCTTAACACCTGTATGCAGGCTACTATTTCATTGTGTGTCACCTTTATGTAATAGATTAGCAATAAGACCATAGTTATATTTTTATTTTTATTTTTGCTTTCTACTGCACCACGAAGACGTGCACTAAACGTCTTAAATGCACAATCAAATGAATTATTGTAAAAAAAAATAACAGAAAATTTGGGGACTTTTTATTGAAATCGTCGAATAATGTGTTAGTATCATTCGAGTTTAAAAGTGAATACGTGGCCGTTTGTTTAGTTAGCTTAAGGTTCATATTTATTTCGATTACAAGAGGTTAAACATGTTTAACTTGAAATTCGACAAGAATGAAAGTATCACTAATGTAGAATTTTATAAAATATCGGATATATCTATCATATAACTAATGAAATTTTAAGCCTGTATGCCATGCTCACGATCACATTACAGATTTGCATATCTATTGGTGAGTCCAGTCTGAAAATTTGTCCAGTTTTAGGTCATACCAAGGATTACCCAGCATCCTTTTGACAAATCGTGTCTTCTCCGTAATTGTTAGTGATACAAATGTATTATATCTGTATCAATATTTCGTCACTTCCAGTCCAAAATGGCGATACCCATAACTGTACTACGGTCAACTTTTAACCTCAAATATCTCCCTTAAAAACATGTACACCACTGTAATTTTGCATGATGCAATTTCGAGATGAAGTGAATGGAATTATGTTAAAAGTGAAGAATCGTGGACTTTCACTTTATGAAACTAATTCTTACATGAGGAATAAAAAAATATTTCAGAACAACTTATTACGATCATTGGCGGTACATGTACAACAAAGCATTTTTTGCAAAGAGCAATTGAGTATGGAATCTGGTTTGGGCGACTTGTGTTTGCATGTAAACATATCATCACTCGTTCTTATTAAGTCACCCAAACGAAGTTTGGTGACTGATTGTGTTTACTCTGTTTCTTATTAAGTCACCCAAACGAAGTTTGGTGACTTATTAATTTTACTCTGTTTCTTATTAAGTTACGCAAACGAAGTTTGGTGACTTATTGTTTTTACTCTGTTTCTTATTATTATTATTATTCCTCAATGGATTTTTCAGCCTGTGTCCAAATATTACCTCAGAGATGGGTATTCCAAACTTAATGAAACATGGCACCAACCATGGAAAACCACTTCAAGATGTGCAAGAAGTTCTTTGAATTTCCAAAATGACCACGGTCATTGGTCACTTTGAACTTTGACCTAAAATCTTGTGATTGGAATATCTCGAAAACTGTAAATGATAGCTGATTAATTGTTATGGCAAAAATGTTTATTAGGTCATGACGGACCTTTGTTACATTTGTACCGAAATTCTATGATGCATCGTTCAAGAGTTATGCCCCTCGAAAGTTTCGTCACCTCTTTTAGCATGTTTTTTTTCTCGAAAACGGTAAGAGATAGAAACCTGAAACCTTTTCCATTCAATTTAGATCATATGTGTTACATTTAAAAATACCAAGGTCAAAGGTCATTGGTCACTTTGAACTTTGACCCTAGACCTTGTTTTTGTAATAACTCATAAACCGTAATAGATAGCTGATGAATAGCAAATATGTGTGTTTTGTTAGGATCTACATTTGTTACATTGAGTCCAAAATTATCGGACCGACCGTTTTCGGTTTATGGGCCAAAAACCGATTTTGATGTCCGAATTTTGTGTTTTTTGCTTATAGCTCAAATACCATTGAAAATACTAAAGACATTCAACGTACAAAATATTCAGTAAGTCTGGACCTTCTAAATGAATTCAAGGTCAAAGGTCAAGGTCACAGCCCTAAAGCTTTATTTCACGTTAAAGTATCAATAAATGCACATATTAAGCTTTGAATGTTGGTTTCATCAATGAATCAATAATGAAACCATTATGACGCAACTTCCTTTCTGATGCAATCCAGTACATATGCTTATGAAGTGTTAACCTGTGAATCAAAGTACTATTTACACTGATAGACGAATAGGAAATGAGTTTATGACACTAGTTCTTACATAAGGAATAGAAACAAATTATTACAATCATTGGTGATAAATAAACAACACAACAGTTTTTTAAAAAGTAATTGTATATGCAATCTGGATTGGATGACTTGTGTTTGCATGCAAACATATCATCACTCGTTATTTTTCATTATTATTATTCTCCAATGAATTTTATGAACTATGTCCAAACAATTTCTCAGAACTGGGTGGTCTAAACTTAATCAAACTTGGCACCGATGTGGAGAACCAACCCAAGATGTGCAAGAAGGTCTTTGAATTTCAAAAATGACCACCATCATTGGTCACTTTGAACTTTGACCTCAAATCTTGTGATTGAATTTTCTCGAAAAGCGTAAAAGATAGCTGATAAATTATATAACAAATATGTTTTTATTAGGTCATGACGGACCTTTGTTACATTTGGACCGAAACTCTTTGATGAACCGTTCATGAGTTATGCCCCTTGAAAATTTCATCATATCTTTAAACATGTTTTTTCTCGAAAACGGTAGGAGATAAAAACCTGGAACCTTTTCCATTCAATGTAGGTGATGTGTTACATTTAAAAATGCAAAGGTAAAAGGTCATTGGTCACTTTGAACTTTGACCCTAGACCTTGTCATTGGATTAACCCATAAACCGTAATAGATAGCTGATAACATGAAATTACAAAAATTAGTGTCTTGTTAAAATCTGCATTTGTAACATGGGTCCAAAATTATTGGACCAACCGTTTTGGGCCTATGGACCAAAAACCGGTTTTGATATCCGATTTTGGGGGTTTTTTGCTTATAGCTCAAATACCATTGAAGATACAAAAAGACTTTTAACGTACAAAATATTCAGGAAGACGGGACCTTCAAAATGAGGTCAAGGTCAAAGGTCAAGGTCACATCCCATAACTTTATTTCATATTAAAGTATCAATAAATACACATATTAAGCTTGGAATTTTGGTTTCATCGATGAATCAATAATGAAAACATTATGACGCAACTTTCTTTCTGACGCATTCCAGAAATATTTTGACCTGTGAATCAAAGCACTAATAGCACTGAAAGACGAAAACATAATGAGCTTAAGATACTAATTTTTACATGAGAAATACAAACAAATATTTCAGAACACATTATTACAATCATTTGTGATAAATATACAACACAGCATTTTTTTCAAAGAGCAACTGAATATGGAATCTGGTTTGGGTGACTTGTGGTTTGCATGCAAACATATCATCACTCGTTATTATTATTATTATTATTCCGCCTCAAAAATCATCTTGTCCAACCAAATTCTCAGAGATCACTTGCCCAATCAAAATCAAACTTCACAGGTAGATAGATTACCACCCAAAGATGTGCACTTGGTTGAATTTTTTTCAAATGACCACCATCATTGGTAACTTTGAACTTTGAGCCCAAATCTTATATTGGATTAACTGGGAAACTGTAACAGATAGCTAACACAATGTAATGACAAAAATGTTAGTTAGGTTATGACCGACATTTGTTACATTTAAACCGAAACTCTATGGACAACCGTTCAGGAGTTATGCCCTTGAAAATTTCATCATATCTTTTAAGTATGTTTTTCTCGAAAACGGTAAGAGAAAGAAATCTGAAACCTTTTCCATTCATCTTAGGTGGTATTTGTTACATTTGAAAATGCTAAGGTCAAAGGTCATAGGTCACTTTGAACTTTGACCCTTGATGTTGTCATTGGATTATCTCATTAACTATAATAGATAGCTGATAACATGTAATAGCAAAAATGTGTATCTTGTAAAGATCTACATTTGTTACATTGGGTCCAAAATTATTGGACCAACCGTTTTGGGCCTATGGACCAAAACCCGATTTTTGATGTCTGATTTCGGGTTTTTTGCTTATAGCTCAAATAAAATTGAAGATACAAAGAGACATTCAATACAGAAATGTTAAGGAATATATGCCTAAAAAAGGAGTTCAAGGTCAAAGTTCAAGATCATGGCCAAAAACTTTATTTTACATAAAAGTATCAATAAATGTACATATTAAGCTTAAATTGTTGATCAGTGATGAGAATATTATGACGCAACTTCCGGGAAAGGCCTAGAAATTGTTTTTTGAACAATTGACGTAATGGTTTTCTCAAAAATGGGTGGTCAAAATGTAATGAAACTGATATGTATTTCAATGTAATTTAAAATTTTGATTACACACAATAAAGGAAGTGATTTACTTCATAATATATAAATAGAAATGATTTTACTGATGCAACCACATAGTGCATACAGGTTAATAAAAAATACTGATATCACTGATAGACAGAATCATGATGAGTTTTTAATCCTTAATTCTTAAATCGAGGACGCATTGTTCTTTCAAAGAACATTTAAGAATTAATTCTGGTTGAGCTTCTGTGTTTGCTTGCAAACACATTATTACTTGTTATTAAGTCACCCAAAAACGAAGTTTGGTGACTAATTGTGTTTACTCTGTTTATTTGGGAGACTTATTGTTTTTGTTGCGTTTCTTATTATTATTATTCCGCTTTCTTTCTTTATTCTCGTCCGGATGAACTTGTCCGAACCAGATCTCGGAGACTATTTGACATAGAACTTTGAATCTTTGTATGATGTTGGCCCCATATATCTAGTTGTGCCTAAAGCAAAAAAAAAACTTTGAAAAGGGGGTTTATTAAGGGTACATTTGGGGGCTCCAAAAGGGGTGGGGTCTGCAATGTTAACTCTATGGGAAAATGAAAATTTGGATATTGTTCACCCTGTTTCTCACTGCATCTCAAAAACTTTTAATACTAGCTTCATGAAACCGCATAGAAAAGGTGTTTTTGATGTAAGAAAGGGTTCTAAAGCATTGAAATTTTGAAAAAAAAATTTCGGTTGCCATGTAAACCAAACAAAAAATGGAAATTTTGAGAAAAATAGTAGTATATGCTAATGATTATATTTTGATCACAGCAATACATATCACATATGCTATAAGGGGAACCCCTGCCCAAATTTTCTTTGGAAAGAGGTCTGAAATTGGGTTTTAACGGACAAAAGAGCATTTGATTGCCATGGAAACAAAACCAGAAACTTATTTCTTTGAAAAATCAGGTTTTATGATAAAAAAGAAGGAATTTTGAGAAATATGTATTAAATAGCATATAAGGGGAACTCCTGTCCATTTATTTTGGGGAAAGGTCTGAAATTGGGTGTAATTGACAAAAGAGCACTTGTCCGCCATGGAAACAAAACCAGAAACATATTTTTTGTAGAAAAATTTAGTTTTCTAATAAAAAATAGGAATTTTGAGAAATATGTATTACATAGGTTATAAGGGGAACCCCTGCCTAATTTTTTTTCTTGAGGGAGTCTTGTAATGCCTTGAAATCCGATATGGGAGTTCGTTTGGGAGACTTTTGTGTTTCGCTTCCGAACACAGTTATCACTTGTTATTTTTCATTACTATTATTCTCCAATGAATTTTATGAACTTTGTCCAAATAATATCTCAGAGATGGGTAGTCCAAACTAAATGAAACTTGGCACCGTTGTGGGCAACTACCCTTAGATATGCAAGAAGGTCTTTGAATTTCCAAAATGACCAACGTCATTTGTCACTATGAACTTTGACCTCAAACCTTGTGATTGGATTATCTCGAATAGTGTAACAGAAATCTGATAATATGTAATGACAAAAATGTTTATTAGGTCCTGACGGACCTTTGTTACATTTGGACCGAAACTCTATCACGAAGCGTTCATGAGGAATTTCCTCATATCTTAAAACATGTTTTTTCCTCGGAAACGGTAAGAGATAGAAACCTGGAACCTTTCACATTCAACCGAGGTGATATGTGTTACATTTAAAAATTCCAAGGTCAAAGGTCATTGGTCACTTTGAACTTTGACCTCAGACCTATTTATTGGATTATCCCAGAAACCATAATAGATAACTGGTTAAATGTCACGGGAAATGTGTGTCTTGTTGAGATCTACATTGGGTACAAAATTATTGGACCAACCGTTTTGGGCCTATGTACCAAAAACCAATTTTTTTGGTCTGAATTTCGGTTTTTTGCTTACAGCTCAAATACCATTGAAGATACAAAAAGGCATTCAACATACAAAATGTTTAGGAAGACGGGACCTTCAAAATGAGGTCAAGGTAAAACGTCAAGGTCACAACCTATACTTTAGTTCATGTTAAAGTATAAATAAATACACAAATTAAGCTTGGAATATTGGTGTCACGATGAATCAATAATGAAAAAATTATGACGCAACTTTCTGATGCAATCCAGATTAATTTTGACCTGTGAATCAAAGCACTAATAGCACTGATAGACGAAAACATGATGAGTTTAAGAAACTTACTCTTACATGAGGAATAAAAAAATAATAATATTTCAGAACAAATTATAACAATCATTGGTGGTAAATATACAACAAAGCATTTTTTCAAAGAGCAATTGAGTATGGAATCTGGTTATTATTATTATTATTCCAGCCAAAAGTTGTCCATGAAATTACTCAGTGATGCATGATTAGAACTTCATGAAACTTGGCACTAAGTAGGATCATAATTTGAAGATGTGCGTTTTAATATTTTTATTTTCAAAATGGCCGCCATTTCCAATGTAGTATTGTTCTTGCTTTTCTCTTTTATTTTCTTCCAATGATTTTTGTCCGGCTATTTTGTCAAAGACGCCTGGACAGAATTCATTCATACTTGGCACAAAATTAACCACCATGAGAAGATGTGCATGCACTACGTTAGAATATTAAGGATTCAATAAATCAGGAACTGAATGGCAGAATTGGTTCATATTTTGTATTAATGTTCATAAAGATGAGAGGAAGGAAGTTAAGGGGAAAAAATTTGCAAAATGTCCGCCATATTCAAGATGGCCGCCAAAATACGTCAAAATTTCAACATTGTCTGATTTAAACGAAAATTGATTTCTAGGTACATTTTGACACTACGAACAAGATGGAATCATCGACTTGGACGTCTGGGGCGACATCAGCTATTGCTTGCAATTGCAAATCTAGTATTGTTATTGCTTTTCTCTTTTATTTTCTTCCAATGTTTTTGTCCGGCAATTTTCTCAAAGATGCTTGGACAGAATTCATTCATACTTGGCACAAAGTTGAAACCAGCATGAGAAGATGTGCTTGTACTAACACAAATTTTCAAAATGGCTGCCATTTTCAAGATGGCCGCCATTTTACGTCAAAATATTGAGGTTTCAATAAATCAGGCACTGAATGGCAGAATTTGATTATATTTTGTATTAATGTTTAATAAGATTAGAGGAAGGAATTCATGTGAAAAAATTTTGCAAAATGTCCGCCATGTTCAAGATGACCGCAAAATACGCCAAAATTTCAACATTGTCCGATTTCGAGGAAAATTGATTTCTAGGTAGATTTTAACACTACAAACAAGATGGAATCATCGACTTGGATGTCTAGGGCGACATCAGCTGCTGCTTGCAATTGCAAATTTAGTTTTTCTTATTCTTCTTCTCTTTCCGTCAAAATTTGTCCGACCATTTCTCATAGACTAATAGTCGGATCTTGACCAAACTTCACATGATGATAGACCATTATCCTAAAGATACAATGGGGTCTTTGCATTTTCAAAATGGCATCGGTTGCCATGGAAACGGCAGAAAGGGCGGGGGAATCAAAGTGCTCGGAATTGGATGAAAATTTACAGGAAAGTTGCTTAGGACATGAGGAATAGGTTTCCGGTGTCCAAGACTTCAAAATGGCAGCCGTTGCCATGGAAATGGCAAAAAAGGCGGGGAAATCAAAGTGCTCGGAATTAGATGAAAATTTATTGGAAGGTTGTTTAAGACATGAGGAATTGGTTTCTGGTGTCCAAGACTTTAAAATAGCAACCGTTGCCATGGAAACAGAAGGAAGGTGGGAAAATTAAAAGTGCTCAGAATTGAATGAAACTCAACAGACAGGTTCCTTACGATGGGTGGAAGTAATTTTTAGCCCGGATTTCTGATTTGGGTTCGTTTGGGAGACTTTTGTATTAGCATCCTGATACAGTTATAAATTAAGGTCTTTCCCCTTTCCAAGGGAAAGACCTTTCTGTGTTTTGTTTGATTATTAAGTTCTTTCCCCTTTCCAAGGGAAACAACTTTCTGTATTTCGTTTGATTATTATTATTATTTTTTTTTTCTGCCTCATTTTCACAAAAACGGCTGGACATATCCCTTTGAAACTTTAGGACAATGATCTGGACCATGTCTAGTTGATAAGAAATAGAGACCGGTCGAAAATCTTTTTTCGTTCACAATTTTCGCTCAAAGTCCGAAAAACATTGTTATGGGATAAACTTATAAGAGATAGCTGAAGAAGTGTAATGGCAAAAATGTTTGTTAGGTCATGACGGACCTTCATTACATTTGGACCGACAATCTACGATGGACCGTTCACGAGTTATGCCCCTTGCAAATTTCGTCCCATCTTTAAGTACGTTTTTCTCGAAAACGATAAGAGATAAAAACCTGGAACCTTTTGCATTCAACTTAGATGATATGTGTTACATCTAAAAATGCTAAGGTCAAAGGTCATTGGTCACTTTGAACTTTGACCTCAGACCTTGTGATTTGATTAACTCGGAAACCGTAATAGATAGCTGATTAAATGTAATGGCGGAAATGTGGTCTTGTTGAGATCTACATTTGTTACATTAGGTCCGAAATGATTGGACCAACCGTTTTGGGCCTATGGACCAAAAACCGATTTTTGATGTCCGAATTTTGTTTTTTTGCTTATAGTTCAAATACCATTGAAGATACAAACTTATGTTCAAATCAAAAATTGTTCAGGAAAACATGACCTTCAAAATAAGGTCAAGGTCAAAGGTTAATGTCACAGGCAAAAATCGTATTTCATGTTAAAGTATCAATAAATGTACACATGTAGCTTACAATGTTGGTTTTATCCATGAATCTATAATTAGAACTTTATGACGCAACTTCAGGGAAAGACCTAGCAATTGTTCTTCGAACAACTGACATACTAGTTACTATTATTATTCTCCTTCTTTCCTGCCTCATTCTCGGAAAAATTATTGGAGATGTCGTTTTGAAATGTTAACACAATAATCAGGACCATGTCTAGTTGATAAGAAATAGGCATCGGTCTAACATTTTTTTTTTGTTCACAAATTTTCGCCCAAAGTCCGAAAAACCTTGTTATATGGATAAACTCAGAAACAATAAGAGATGGTTGAAGAAGTTTTATGGCAAAAATGTTTGTTAGGTCGTGACGGACCTTTGTTACATTTGGACCAAAACTACGATGGACTGTTCATGAGTTATGCCCCCTTGCAAGTTTCGTCACATCTTTGAATATATTTTTCTCAAAAACGATAAGAGATAGAAGCCTGGAACCTTTTCCATTCATCTTAGGTGATATGCGTTACATCTTAAAATACCAAGGTCAAAGGTCATTGGTCACTTTGAACTTTGACCTCAGACTTTGTTATTGGATTAACTCGGAAACTGTAACAGATAGCTGATAAAATGTAATGGAGAAAATGTTTGTCTTGTTGAGATCAACATTTGTTACATTGGGTCCGAAATAATTGGACCAACTTTTTGGGCCTATAGACCAAAACCGATTTTTGATGTCCGAATTTGGGTTTTTTGCTTATAGCTCAAATACCATTGAAGATACAAACTTATATTCAAACAAAAAATGTTCAAGAAGACATGACCTTCAAAATCAGGTCAAGGTCACATTCAAAAGTCGTATTTTATGTCAAAGAATCGATAAATGTACACATTTAGCATAAAATGATGGTTTTATCCATGACTCTTTAATTAGAACATTAGGACGCAACTTCAGGGAAAGACCTAGCAATTGTTCTTCGAACAATTGACATACTAGTTGTTCCTGCTGTTTAAATACTTCACCTTAATGTTCTTATTTAAAGACATGTCCCATAGTAGAATTGAGTAATCATAATTTGAATTATACTGAAATAGGGGCCAGACGTATGTTATATTGTAACTATAAAATGCTTATTACATTAACTAAAATCGCTTACCATAACTTTTCATCCACGAAATACATTACAACCACAAGAATCACCAAACTTTAGAAAAATGAATTGTATGCCTTTCTGATAGTTAGCGACATAACTTTGAACATATTAGTTGTCATGTAGTAATTTAAATGAAAAAAGGTAGACTTGAAAAAAAGTCAATCAGACAGTTCGATCGGTATTGATCACTAGTGCGAAAAAAGAACGATTATTTAAAAAAAAATTGTCTGGGTCAGAGTGAGGCACTCTCAGGTAATACACAGGTTTGATAATGAATTAAATGTACCTGTATAGGTAAACTTACTAAGTATATGAAATTTTCACGTCATATATTATAGCTCAAAGAACTCCGAGTTTCCGGGGGATGAAAAATGTATACACACGTTAACTAGAACAAGTTCTGTGTTTATTTCTAGACTGGCGTGACATGAAAATGACATTTTAGTTCCCAGGTTATTCAAACATAGAAAGAAATTAATATATAATCCCCTTGTATATGGATTAATGTTGAGTAGCAGTATTATTAATCAAATGTCTTTTGTTCGCCATTAATATATTTTATACCACAGTATGGTACAACTATATAAATTAAAGATAATTTGAATTATTAATTTATACATCATAAAGCTTTTATTCTTGATTTCTTTTAAATGTCATAAAACCAATTTCTGTCTTATCTCTTTCCAGTTTGACTCCACATTAACAAGGGCCAGTTCTAGATAAGCCTAATGATAAATTCAATCTGTACCAATTATGGTAGATAGACACTGTTGCGCTGCGCAATTCAATTGCGCATTCGAAAAATAAAAAGTCGGATACGGGGTAGGTTTGATTTTCGGGCCGGAACAGTAATTTGACAGCTTTTCCTTTGTGACGTCATAATTGAATGACAGATGTGAAATGTCATATTTCGTTTACTTTGCCACGAATTAACTCCCTTTTCCCGTAAATAATGTTTAACCCGGAAACTTGGTAAAATATCTCCGTTAAAAGCTTGGTGACATATACATTTTTTTATTATTACCAATGAATTATATCATAAACTATCTTTTCACAAAAATACATCAAATTCTCATGGATAAAAAGATCATTTCTATTAAGCTTAAAATTCCCTTTTCATATTTTCCCCGTGCATTCTATGTAAATTTAGGTGAAAAAATGGCTAAAAATGAGCAAACTTTGATCTCAATTCTAGAAAAAGCAAGCATGGCGACCCATAGTTTTTATTAAAATTGATGTTAAGTAGGATTGGTTCTTCAGTTGTGCTGACTTACAACAAAATCTCATGGATATGAATATTACTGTCTGTCTACCTTAAAGATGCCTGCACAAATATACTCGAAAACCTCACAAAGTTTTGTATCTTTTCAATTTAGATCCCGCTGGTATGTTGTTCTCCAACAGTTTTTACTCATATTTCGGTACATGAATTTCCAGATGTTTTGATTTGATCTGCCCTGAAGTGACATATGTTGTCGAAATGGCCATATACAGAACTAGATTTACATTAACTTTGGTATTTTGTTATTTTAGAAATATTTCTGTAATATTGCAGTCTTATGAAAGTTGCTGCAAAAAATGCATTCCTAAGAGAAACAATGCAGCAAAAATTGGATCTTGCATTCAGAAAAAAAATTCCTGGCACATTCAAATTTTCAGTGTGTAGTTTGGTTACTCTTAGAAGTTGCACCCACAAAGTTCATCTTGTATTTTTGAATCATAAAGCCCATAATACTTTATAAGAAAATAAATAACTTTATATAGTATTCAGAAAATGGATATGCACAAATTGGTATTGTCGTAAGATCCCACAAAGTGAAGTTGTAAATTTTTCAATATAGAGGACAATGAAACAATTAATTGGCCTTAACTTTCCAACATGAGGCTCTTGAAAGCCTAAAAAGCCTGAAATGATCATCTGAGGCATGGTAGCCAAGATTGGTCCAATAAACACTTCATGCTTCGAAAATCAAAGAATTATTATTACTTATTACTAAGTTTGATATCAATTCAAAGCTACCCATCTCTACATAAATCATAACCAAACAATGTTGATTCAAAACGATTCAGTTTTTTGGAAGCCATCCAAGGGCTTTTTTGATCAAGTTTGTTTCCAACTTTCCAATGGTCTTGTGGAAGTTTTGCTGCAGGGTCCAATGTAAAACTAAGTGTCCAGTGCTTATGATGTGAACCTATAAGAGGGGACTGAACACAAGATCAAGCTATTGTGATCAAGTTTGGTTCCCATTGGTAACGCAGCTTCCAAGTAGAAGGGTAAAATGTTAATTTTGGTTGCAGTTGATACAGTTGATTCAGAAATCTTCTCTATAGACCAATGTTAAACTAGGTATTCCACTATAGGCCATCTTAGATATGATATAAATCATTGGACACAATTTTTAAATGGTACAATCGAAGGACATTTGTGACCAATTTTGGTGCCAATGGTCCCAGTGATTTCGGAGAAAATCTTAGAATGTGTGTCCAAGGGATTCAATTATACTTCACAGGTAGATAGATTACCACCCAAATATGTGCACTTGGTTGTTGAAATTTTTCAAATGACCACAATCATTGGTCACTTTGGACTTTGACCCCAAATCTTATTATTGGATTAACTCGGAAACTGTAACAGATAGCTTACACAATGTAATTACAAAAATGTTAGTTAGGTCATGACCTACATTTGTCACCTTTAAACCGAAACTCTATGGTCAACCGTTCAGGAGTTATGCCCCTTGAAATTTTCATCATATCTTTTAAGTATGTTTTTTTCTCAAAAACGGTAAGAGATTGAAACTTGAAACCTTTTCCATTCATCTTAGGTGATATGTGTTACATTTAAAAATGCCAAGGTCAAAGGTCATTGGTCACTTTGATGTTGTCATTGGATTATCTCATAAACTATAATAGATAGTTGATAACATGTAATTGCAAAAATGTGTATCTTGTTAAGATCTACATTTGTTACATTGGGTCCAAAATTATTGGACCAACCGTTTCTGGTCTATGGATCAAAACCCGATTTTTGATGTCTGATTTCGGGTTTTTTACTTATAGCTCAAATACCTTTGAAGATACAGAGAGACATTCAATACAGAAAATGTTAAGGAAGATGTGACCTAAAAAGGAGTTCAAGGTCAAAGTTCAAGGTCATGGCCAAACACTTTATTTTACATAAAAGTATCAATAAATGTACATATTAAGCTGAAATTGTTGATCAGTGATGAAAATATTATGACGCCACTTCCGGGAAAGACCTAGAAATTGTATTGAACAATTGGCGTAATGGTTTTCTCAGAAATGGCTGGTCAAAATTTAATGAAACTGATATGTATTTGAATGTAATTTAAAATTTTGATTTAATTACACACAATAAAGGAAGTGCTTTACTTCATAATATATAAAGAGAAATGATTTTTTTGATGCAACCACATAGTGCATACAGGTTAATAAAAAATACTGATATCACTGATAGACAGAATCATGATGAGTTTTTAATCCTTAATTCTTAAATCGAGGACGCGTTGTTCTTTCAAAGAACTTTAAATAATGAATTCTGGTTGAGGTTCTATGTTTGCTTGCAAACACATTATTACTTGTTATTAAGTCACCCAAACGAAGTTTGGTGACTTAATGTGTTTACTCTGTTTCTTATTATTTTTCATTATTATTATTCTTCAATGAATTTTTTGAACTTTGTCCAAACAATTCTCAAAGATGGGTAGTCCAAACTTAATGAAACTTGGCACCGTTGTGGACAACTACCCCAAGATGTGCAAGAATGTCTTTGAATTTCAAAAATGACCACCCTTATTTGTCACTTTGAACTTTGACCTCAAACCTTGTGATTGGATTATCTCGAAAAATGTAACAGATAGCTGAAAATATGTAATGACAAAAATGTTTATTAGGTCCTGACATACCTTTGTTACATTTGGACCGAAACTCTATAATGAACCGTTAATGAGTTATGCCCCCTGAAATTTCGTCATATCTTAAAACATGTTTTTTCCTCGGAAACGGTAAGAGATAGAAACCTGGAACCTTTCCCATTCAACCTAGGTGATATGTTTTACATTTAAAAATGCCGAGGTCAAAGGTCATTTGTCACTTTGAACTTTGACCTCAGACCTAGTTATTGGATTATCTTAGAAACCAAAGATAGCTGATTAAATGTAATGGGACAAATGTGTGTCTTGTTGGGATCTACATTTGTTACATCGGGTCTAAAATTATTGGACCAACCGTTTTAGGCCTATGGACCAAAAACCGATTTTTTATGTCCGAATTTAGGTTTTTTGCTCAAATACCATTGAAGATACAAAAAGACATTCATCATACAAAATGTTCAGGAAGACGGGACCTTCAAAATGAGATTAAGGTCAAAGGTCAAGGTCACACCCCACATTTTATTTCATGTTAAAGTATCAATAAATACACATATCAAGCTTGAAAAGTTGATTTCATCGATTAATCAATAATGAAAACATTATGACGCAACTTTCTTATGAATCCAGGTTAATTTACCTGTGAATCAAAGCACTAATAGCACTGATAGACGAAAACATAATGAGCTTAAGAAACTAATTCTTACATGGGGAATTAAAAAAAACATATTTCAGAACTGATTATTACAATCATTGGTGGTAAATATACAATACAGCATTTTTTAAAGAGCAATTGAGTAGGGAATCTGGTTTGGGTGACTTGTGTTTGCATCCAAACATATCATCACTCGTTACTATTATTATTATTCCAGGCAAAAGTTGTCCATGAAATTTCTCAGTGATGCATGATTAGAACTTCATGAAACTTGGCACAAAGTACGATCACCATTTGAAGATGTGCGGTTTAATATTTTTATTTTCAAAATGGCCGCCATTTCTAAGATGGCCGCCAAAATATGTCAAAATTTCAACTTTGTCGGATTTCAACGAAAATGGATTTCTAGGTAGATTTTGACACTGCGAACGATACGGAGGCATCGAATTGGCTGTCAGGGGCGACATCAATTATTGCTTGCAATTGCAAATCTAGTATTGTTCTTGCTTTTCTCTTTTATTTTCTTCCAAAGACGCCTGGACAGAATTCATTCATACTTGGCACCATGAGAAGATGTGCATGCACTAACCAAAATTTTTAAAATGGCTGCCATTTTCAATATGGCTGCCATTTTACGTCAGAATATTGAGGATTCAATAAATCAAAAACTGAATGGCAGAATTGGTTCATATTTTGTATTAATGTTTATAAAGATGAGAGGAAGGAATTCATGGGAAAAAGTTTGCAAAATGTAGTTTTTACATAAGGAATAGAAATAAATATTTCAGAACACATTATTACAATCATTGGTGATAAATATACAATACAGCATTTTTTCTAAAACAATTGGGTATGGGACTTGTGTTTGCATGCAAACATATCATCACTCGTTATTTTTTGTTATTATTCCTCAATGATTTTAATCTTGTCAACACATTTTCTCAAAGATGGTTGGTCCAAACTCAATGAAACGTGGCATCATTGTAGATACCGACCCCAAGATATGCATGAAGGTCTAAAATTTTCCAAAATGACCACGGTCATTGGACAATTTGAACTTAGACCTAAAACCTTCTTATTGGCTTTACTCTGAAACCCTAAAAGATAGATGATTAAATGTAAAGACAAAAATGTTTGTTTGGTCATGACGGACATTTGTTACATTTGGACCGAAACTCTATGGTCAACGTTCGTGAGTTATGGCCCTTGAAAGTTTTGTCACATCTTTGAGTATGTTTTTCTCGAAAATTGTAAGTGATAGAAACCTGGAACCTTTTCCATTCATCTTATTTGATATGTGTTACCTTTAAAAATGCCAAGGTCAAAGGTCATTGGTCACTTTGAACTTTGACCCTGGACCTTGTTTTTGTAGTAACACTCACACCGTAATAGATAGCTGAGGAAATATAATGGAGAAAATGTGTGTCTTTTTAAGATCTACATTTATTACATGGGTCCAAAATTATTGGACCAACCGTTTTGGGCCTATGGACCAAAAACCGATTTTGGGATCCGATTGGGGGGAGGGGGGGTTGTGTACAGCTCAAATACCATTAAAGATACAAAAAGACCTTCAGCGGACAAATGTTCAGGAAGATGCGACCTTCAAAATGAGGTCAAGGTCACAGCCCAAGAACTTTATTCATATTAAAGTATCAATAAATACACATATTAAGCTTGGAGTGTTGTTTTCATTGATGAATCAATAATGAGAACATTATGATGCAACTTCCTTTCTGACGCAATCAAGAAAATAGTTTAACATGTGAATCAAAGCACTACTAGCACTGATAGACGAACATAATGAGCTTTAAGCACTAATTTTTATTAGGAATGAAAAAAAATTATCTCAGAAAACATTACAATCATTGATGATAAATTGAAAACACAGCATTTTTTCAAAGAGCAATTGAGTATGGAATCCGGTTTTGGTGACTTGTGTATCATCACTCGTTATTATTATTATTATTCCTCAATGATTTTTCACACATTGTCCAAATATTTTCTCAGAGATGGGTGGACCAAACTTTATGAAACTTGGTACCATTGTAGATACTAACTCCAAGATGTGCAGGAAGTTCTAAACATTTCCAAAATGACCACAGTCATTGGTCACTTTGAACTTTGACCTCAAACCTTCTTATTGGAATAACTTTGAAACCGTAAAAGATAGATGATTAAATGAAATGACAAAAATGTTTATTTGGTCATGACGGACATTCGTTACATTTGGACCGAAGCTCTCTGGTCAACGGTTCACGAGTTATGTTGAAAATTTCGTCATATCTTTAAACATGTTTTTCTCGAAAGCGGTAAGAGATAGAAACCTGAAACCTTTTCCATTCATCTTAGGTGATATGTGTTACATTTAAAAATGCAAAGGTCAAAGGTCACTGGTCACTTTGAACTTTGACCCCAGACCTTGTTTTTGTAATAACTCTTAAACCGTAATAGATAGCTGATGAAATGTAATGGAGAAAATGTGCGTCTTGTTAATATCTACATTTATTACATTGGATCCAAAATTAATGGACCAACCGTTTTTAGTGTATGGACCGAAAACAGATTTTGGTGTCCGATTTGGGTTTTTTTTTGCGTATAGCTCAAATACTATTGAAGTTACAAAAAGACATTCAACATACAAAATGTTCAGGAAGATGCGACCTTCAAAATGAAGTCAAGGTCAAGGTCAAGGTCACAGCCCAAAAACTTTATTTCACGTTAAAGTATCAATTAATACACATATTAAGCTTGGAATGTTGGTTTCATTGATCAATCAATGAGAACATCATGACGCAACTTCCTTTCTGACGCAATAAAGATAATATTTTAACCTGCGAGTCAAAGCAATACTAGCAATAATGGTTAAACATAGTGAGTTTTGAACACTTTTTCTGATATGAGGAATAAAAAACAATTAACTCCGAAAACATTATTACAATCATTGGTGATAAATTTACAACACAACATTTTTCAAAGAGCAATTGAGTATGGAATCTGCTTCGGGTGACTTGTGTTTGCATGCAAACATATCATCACTCGTTATTATTATTATTCCTCAATGGATTTGTCAAACTTTGTCCAAACATTATCTCAGAGATGGGTATTCCAAACTTAATGAAACATTGCACCAATGTGGACAACTACCCCAAGATGTGGAAGAAGGTCTTTGAATTTCCAAAATGACCACGGTCATTGGTCACTTTGAACTGTGACCTCAAATCTTGTGATTGGAATATCTCGAAAACTGTAAATAATAGCTGATTAATTGTTGAGACAAAAATGTTTATTAGGTCATGACGGGCCTTTGTAATATTTGGACCGAAATGCTATGATGCACCGTTCAAGAGTTATGTCCCTTAAAAATTTCTTCACCTCTTTTAGCATGTTTTTTCTCGAAAACGGTAAGAGATAGAAACCTGTAACCTGTTCCATTCAATTTAGAAGATATGCATGCGGTTCCCTGGTGGATTGTGGCATGTGATTGTGGTTTACGGCCATTGTAGGTGTTTCCTGCTATCTTTCTTATATTAATGTGTTACATTTAAAAATGCCAACGTCAAACGTCATTGGTGCCGTTGAACTTTGAACCTAGATCTTGTTTTTGTAATTACTCATAAAATAATCGGACCAACCGTTTTCGTTTTATGGACCGAAAACCGATTTTGATGTCCGAATTTTGTGTTTTTTGCGTATAGCTCAAATACCATTGAAGATACTAAAAGACATTCAACGTACAAAATGTTCAGGAAGTCAGGACATTCAAAAAGAGGTCAAAGGTTAAGGTCACAGCCCTAAAGCTTTATTTCACATTAAAGTATCAGTAAATGTACATATTAAGCTTTGAATGTTGGTTTCATCAATGAATCAATAATGAAACCATTATGACGCAACTTCCTTTCTGATGCAATCCAGTACATGTACTTATGAAGTGTTAACCTGTGAATCAAGACGAAACGATAATGAGTTTGTGACACTAGATCTTACAAAAGGAATAGAAACAAATATTTCAGAACACATTAGTACAATCATTGGTGATAAATATAATACACAGCATTTTTACAAAACGCAATTGGGTATGGAATCTGGTTTGGATGACTTATGTTTGCATGCAAACATATCATCACTCGTTATCCTTCTTTCCCTTTCTTCTCGTCGCAATGAACTTGTCCGCACAAAATCTCAAAGACCATCAGAGCTAGAGCCTTCAAATTTTGTAGGATATTAGCCCCATGTATTTAAATGTGCAATCATCAAACATTTTTTGAAAGAAGGTCCATTAAGAGTACATTTTGGAGGCTCTAAAAGGGATGGGGTCATCCTATAGTAACCCTATGGAAAAATTAAATTTTGAATGATTTTCATCATATTCTTCACTGTTTCTCAAAAAATATAAATAATAGCTCCATGAAACTTTATGGGAAAGATGAGGGTCATGTTAGAAAGGGTTCCACAGCATTGGAAATTTCAAAATAACTACCGTTGGCATTGAAACCGTACCAAAAAATGGAAATTTTGGGAAAATAGTAGATTCCGTTGATAATAGTATTTTGATTACAGCAATTTGTATTACTTCGATTATAAGGGCAACCTCTGCCCAATTTTTTTTTTTTTTTTGGGGGGGGGAGTGGGATTAAAATGATTTTCTCTAATTTCTATCCATTTCCTGAGCGATGTGAAAACATTTGAAATTTGTTGATGAAATTCGTTTCAATGTTATGTTTAATTTAAATCTAGAATTCATACTGACTCTCACGTGCAACACACGCGCATATTTGTAACTGCACACACCGGATGTTTTGTCTGTTATTATGTTGATGATTTAGATTACACGTAGAGTAGTTCTTTGTTTTGTTTGTGTCTGCCTGATGCAGTTAATTAATGTCTCCTGAGAGTAGACAACCCTAATATCAATCAGATATTAACATGGTGGCAGCGGGAAACAAGCTATGAACATGCGTAATTAATTGTTAGAACTGACCCAGTAAGTGTCGAATTAGTTCCCAGACATTTGATACGTGGCAAATATGGTGGAAGGTTTCAGTACATTTCGATTACCCCCACCGTTAAATGTGACCGAAGGAAATGTCTCGGAAAATTATAAAAAGTGGAAAAGACAAGTTGAAGTTTATTTAACGGCAAGCTGCTAAGAAAGACAAAGAAGTACAAATCGCCATAATACTAAACTGTGCTGGTGCACATATAATTGATATATTTGATCAATATGAGTGGGATGAAGCGGGTAATGAAAAGAAACCAGACAAAGTCTTTGCAAAATTAGAACAATACTGTAACCGCCCTAAGAATGAAGTATTAGAAACACATAGATTTTGGAATATCCCATATCAAGATCCATTTGACAATTTTGAAACTGAATTAAGAACAAGGGCATCGTCATGTAATTTCACTGAAAAAGAAAGAATGATAAGAGACAAAATCGTTTTTACTGTACAAGGTAAATTACAAGAACTCTTACTTGGAGAAGATAAGCTTACACTTGACAAAGCTGTTCAAATTTGCCGTGCATATGAACCATCCAACAAACATGTCAAAGAGCTTCGGGAAACTCACAATAGCCCACAAATTCACAAAGTTACACATGAAAGTAAACATACTAAGCCGAAGAAATTTACACAGAAACCGCAAATGAGAAAACATAATGAAAATCATTTCCCACCAAACTCCAGTACTGCATACAACATGTACAAAGAATGTAAATTTTGTGGTTACAAACATGAAAATAAGAAAGAAAAATGTCCTGCATGGGAAAAAAACATGCAACGCATGCAATGGTCGTAATCATTTTAAGTCTAAATGAAAAAAGGTTAACGTGCACTCTGTGTCTGCACTTGGTGAAAGTGAAGATGATGAGGATGGTTGGTTACTCTCAGTTGAAGCTTTGACCGAAAAATTGATTTCATCAGTCGAAAGTGCATCAGAAAAGAAAATTACAGCACTTATGAATGTCAATGACTGTGCCGTTCGTTTTCAGCTTGATAGTGCAGCTGACGTCAACACAATATGCAAGAAATATGTTCGAAAGGAACAAGTTTAACCTACTTCAATCACATTGAAAATGTGGAATAAGACACCAATGCAACCGTTAGGTGAAGCTAATTTGAAAATCAAAAATCCGAGTTCCGGAGAAGAATCCGAAACAACTATGATTGTAGTGCCGAATGGACATACTAATCTTTTAGGTCTGAAAACTATTCAAAAGATGCGTCTTATCACTGTAAACAATGATTGCAAACGTTGAAGTTAAGAGAATGGGTGATCTAGGGGAAGCAACTCTATCAGTTTATGTAGACATTAAGCCTAAAGCCTTACCGAGTAGAAAATTGCCTCTATCACTTCAAGATGATGTCAAAAATGAAATTGACAAATTAGTCGAAAGAAAGGTATTAATTCCAGTTACGGAGCCTACGAAATGGGTTAGCCAAATGGCCGTAGTGCGTAAACCGAACGGAAAATTACGTATTTGCATTGATCCACAACCTTTGAACACTGCTCTTATGAGGGAGTACTGCAAACTTCCTACACTCGATGATGTACTTCTTAAGTTATCAAAAGCTAGAATTTTCAATAAATTAGACGTACAAAAGGCATTTTGGCATGTAAGATTAGATGATGCATCTAGTATGTTAACAACTATGATCACACCGTTTGGAAGATACCGTTGGGCAAGACTTCCTTTTGGTCTGAAAGTCTCTAGCGAAATTTTTCAAAGAAAGATCAATGAAGTTTTAGGCGACTCAAATGGTGTATTTACTATTGCGGATGACATTGTTATCGCCGGATGTGGCAATACCGACAGCGAGGCAGAAAGAGATCACGACATCAAACTGCAAGCACTATATAAGCGATGTAATGAGCGAAATATTGTGTTGAATGATGAAAAGAAAGCAATAGGGCTATCAGAAATAACATTTCATGGACATCGAATCACACGTGATGGAGTGAAAGCCGATGATAAGAAAGTTAAGGCAATTTGTGAAATGCCGACACCGACCGATGTATTAGGTGTAAAACGTCTATGTGGCATGGTTCAGTACATGTCAAAATTCTTACCCGATCTCTTCAATGAAATGGAACCGATAAGAGAGCTTACTCGAAAAGAAGTACAATGGAGCTGGTCTAAGGAATGTGAACTAGCGTTTGAAAAAGTGAAAAAAGGCTGACCGAAGCCCCTATTCTAGCATATTTCGATACGAACAAAGAAGTTGTTTTACAAGTCGATAGCAGCAAGAATGGAATTGGTGCAGTATTGCTACAGGATGGAAAGCCAGTAGAATTTGCATCACGCTCGTTAAGACAGTCAGAAGAAACTGGGCTCAGATAGAAAAAGAAGCTCTATCCGTACTGTTTGGACTAGAACGTTTTGATCAGTATACTTATGGACGAAAAGTAATTATAGAAAATGATCACAAACCGTTATCTGCTATTTTGAGCAAACCACTCAGTAGAGCGCCGAAACGATTGCAAGACCTTATGATGAAGCTTTTCAGATATGACATTGAATTCCGTTTTGTGAAAGGAGTCAAATTTGATTATTGCCGATGCATTAAGTAGAGCGTACTTGGAAGAGATGAACATCGAGGAAAGCGAACGACCTCGAATTATGAATATTATTGCATTTGACAACTTTCCGGATGCTAGACTGCAAGAAGTTAAAAGTGCAACAGAGGCCGACTCAAGTTTTCAGTCTGTAATCAACTTGATTATGAATGGATGGCCTCCAGATAAAGACAATGTTCCGAACCCTGTTTTACCGTATTTCGATATGCGAGATGAATTAAGTGTTCAAGATGGAGTAATTGTAAAAGGCGAAGCTGTTGTTATACCGAAAGCGTTAAGAACAGAAATGAAAACGAGATTTCATAGTTTTCATCTTGGATATGATAGTATGATGCGAAGAACTCGTAGTACAATATTCTGGCCTGGAATAGCCAAAGATGTGAAACAGCTCTCAGACAACTGTGAAACATGTCTGGAAATGAAACCGAGAAATAGTCGTGAAACACTGAAACAACACGATGATGGATTATATCCGTGGATCAAGGTTGGACTTGACATTTTTGAAATTAAAGATCGACACTATCTAATATCCGTGGATTATTTCTCCAACTTTATCGCAGTTGACTATTTGAGCAATATGAAAAGTTCTCAAGTGATTACAATTTTGAAAAAGCAGTTTGCTCGATTTGGAATTCCGTCCATCATTGTGAGTGACAATAGTCCTCAGTTTGTGAGTCAAGAATTTGAACGTTTCCTTTCAAATTGGAAAATAACACATGTAACATCGTCACCGGGACATCAACAGTCTAATGGCAAAGCAGAATCTGCAGTGAAAATCATTAAAACTTTAATGTACAAAACTTTGAAAGATGGCCGTGATCAGTTCGAATCATTGCTAGAGCAAAGAAACACCCCAAGACAAGATACTGAACTAAATCCGACCGAAATGTTGTTTGGCAGGAAAACACGAACAATGTTACCATCGATAAGCAAACATGCAAATGTAAACAATCGTAGAGTTAAACGACAACGTTCAGTAAAGAAACATTTTTTTCTTGTGCAGTTCCTATTTACTTTCTGGCATGTGGCTATGTTTTTCGGCCATTGTAGGTGTTTCCTGTTATCTTTTTTATTCCATTATGATAAACATGAAAGGGACTTATCAAATCTAAGAGAGGGACAATCAGTTTAGTTCGAATACAAGGACAATGAACATTGAAAACCCGGAAAAATAATAGAACAATTTAATCCAAGATCGTACGTAGTACAAAATGAACATGGTGTTACAGGAGAAACCGTGTCAAAATTCGACCAACAGAAATTGACATTAACATTAGAGACAAATCGCCTCCTCGTATCTTAAATGAGACAATGCCAAGCAATGAGAAAGTTTGTGAAACAATTCAAACCACTAGTGACACTCAAACAACTATCCCAGAGCCGAAACGTGAAAGACCGAAACGTAAAACGAAAGAACCAGCGTATCTCAGTGACTATGTACGTTAGTTTTAACTCTGAAAGT
Organism: Modiolus philippinarum; assembly: GCA_002080025.1. Classification (NCBI taxonomy): domain Eukaryota; kingdom Metazoa; phylum Mollusca; class Bivalvia; order Mytilida; family Modiolidae; genus Modiolus; species Modiolus philippinarum. Next base: position 186,225 of record MJUU01017871.1, read on the forward strand.
CTAGTTTAGACTTCTTTTGTTTAGTTTAGTAACTATATCGTAGATAATTATATATACTACTCAATAGTGACATTTACTTTTCCGAATATGGACAGTAAAATTTTAATTTGATTTTGTTTAATTTTGAATTTAAGAATTTAAATTTAAGATAATGTTAAATTTCAAGTTCTGTGATTAGTAAAAATAATTGTCTTTCGAAATTATTTTGTTAAAGAAAAAGGAATGTTGATGAAATTCGTTTCAATGTTATGTTTAATTTAAATCTAGAATTCATACTGACTCTCACGTGCAACACACGCGCATATTTGTAACTGTACACACCGGGTGTTTTGTGTGTTATTATGTTGATGATTTAAATTACACGTAGAGTAGTTCTTTGTTTTGTTTGTGGCTGCCTGATGCAGTTACTTAATGTCTCCTGAGAGTAGACAACCCTAATATCAATCAGATATTAACAATTTGTTCTTCTGTATAGAGAGGAGAACAAGTTTCATGTCATTTCCCGCCAAATTTATTCGGAATACAATCCTAGGTGTTTTTCATCCAGCCATTAGAGGAACAGTTTCCACAACTTAAATACGTTAATTATGAAATTTCGCTTCTCGTTAAATAAATTTTCAAATGTTTAAAAGCTCTACAAGCCTCGCTTTCAAACATTTGCAAAATTTATTTAACTCGATGAGAGAAATTTCATAATCAACTAGTTCTTGTTGTGGAAACTATTTGTAATGGATGGGGAAATTTCAAAATAACTATGGTTACCATCGGAACTAGCCAAAAAACTTAGAATTTGACACTACTGCAGAAGAAATCATTAAAATTCCATAAAAAAAACATTAAAATACCATTAATATGCCATTAAATGTCATAAATCCATTAAAACTACCCATTATTTTTTGTCAGAAACTAATTAATGGTTTTCTAAAATATGCCATTAAAATAAAAATTAATGGTATGAAATAATGAAAATACCATTAATTAATCATTAAATTGACTGAATAATTTCTCTTTTCATTAGATTTATGGGCATTAAAATAATAATGGGCATTATTTCTTGTAGCAAAAAAAGTAATGGCCATTAATGGGCATTATTTCTTGTAGCAAAAAAAGTAATGGCCATTTAAACAGACAAACATATCAAATTAATGACAATTAAATTAAATCAAAGTCAATTTCATGACCATTATATTAACTGTTTATAATTTGATGGTTGTAATTTAGTAAAACACATAAATTAATGCCCATTAATTATATGATTTATATATCAATGGCCATTACTTTATATAATTTATATATTAATGGCCATTACTGTGCATGGCTTATACATTAATGTCCACTACTTATATAATTTATGTATTAATGCCCATTACTTGACTTAATTTATATATTCATGCCCATTAATTGACATGATTTATAGATTAATGCCCATTTCTGTACATGATTTATATATTAATACCCATTATTTGACATGATGTATATATCTATGCCTATTAATGGACGTAATATATGAATTCATGCCCATTACTATACATGATTAAAACTTTGTTCACCTCGCCTAGATCTATTACATGCATCAATACTAAACAATAAGTTATATTTTTTCCTGTTGCTAACAACTGCATGGAGATAAATCTTCAATAGAATGACAGTAAATGGTTTGATATTCATGATGCCCTAATTGTACATTTCAACAGTGCATTATTTATAATATATTTTTCCTTTTACCATTGTTTTACCACAGTGAACTCTAAAAAAATGTTGTATACAAACATTGCACTCTGAATATATATATAAAACCTTTTTTTTTTTTTTGGGGGGGGGGAAATAATTTAAAATTACAAACACTTTTTTACTATAGACCCCTTTTGAGCCTCTTATGTATTGAAAAAGAATTTAATTGTTTGATTTATTTGTTTGAACATGCTGTAAGAAACATACAGAAAAAATGTGCATCAAAATCTGACATCTGACAAAAAAGTTTAAAAAAACTTCTTTTTTCATTTACAACCCCCTTTGGGCCTTTTTTCNNAAAAAAAAATCCAGTAAATCCTACATCAAATCAGTCAAAATACTTCAACTGCACAATCTAATTATCAATAAAATAAAACAAAGCCCATCTGAATACAATATATAATTAAGTCAAATACGCGAAAACCGATTACGGTTCTGTTCCGTTGTTGGAGGAATTTACAACAAGGAAGTGATTTCCGGTTAACCAAACGCGCGACCAGACGCATGTAGGCAATTACAGTGTACCAATTTTTTGCTAAAAATGGACGTTTTACAACAATTCAAACATGCAGAAATGATATTTAGATAAGTATAAATAATTTATCGATATATATATAAGAACGAGAATCAAATTATCAATACCATTCGGTGATTTTTCACTCGGACTGATCTTGACGACAGTTGCACCCTATTCTGATTTTGATTCCTCATCGACCTTGATAAATTACAACTTGCTGTTGTCTTCATGGCTTGCTAGACTTGATGTGTGTCACATTATTTTGACCCAAGTCATTTTCTTTATTCAGAATTTACTTTTCTTTTATACGTAACGTTTAAAACTCCCGAGTTATAAAAACAGACCCGAGTGGGACACGAAACTCTTTTTGATATTCTGCCTTCTTTTGTACCATTTTAATGCTGCTGATAAGAGGTTACTCCTTGAAACACGTGTACAGCATAACGGAATTTACTGTTTTTAATGCAACTTCGGTATTTTTTGTATTTTGAATTAACAGTTGTTATTATTTTTTTTAAAACGAATAGTTATCAATATTCATCCTTCAAATAAAAAAAAAATTCGGATTCCCAAACGTGATCAAAGTCAAATCTTTGTCCATAGTGAAACATAATGTGTCTCAGTATGCTGCAAAACTATAAATAATGTCATCTTACACTTATATCTGGATCCAACATTAAGAATGCGGGACAATGGATTAGTCTAAAAAAAATCTCAAAACAAGTTTTCTCTTATTAAACTTTTTTTTTGTTATCAAGGTTAACAGGCTTTGAAAAACTGGCCAAATCATGTATTTTATAGAGTCATTTAAAATGTCTTACAAATGTTTATAGTTTTTTTTTAATTTATCAAATTATAACTTCACAATGAAAAAGGCAGACAAAAGGATGTTTGGCAATAAAATTGAGTCAATTCCACACTCAATTTGTATATCACAATATATGCAAGTGGAATAATTGTCGATCTACCTTAAATATTTAATAGACATTATCACATTATGACGACACAGGTCACATTACTTCGCAGTCTTTTATGTCAGATTTGTAAATTTACCAATCAAACATTTACCTGCAACCACGTTCTAGGTTCTTCCTTCTCCCTCTTCTGCTGCCCAGAGTGTCCGAATACCTATTTTTTGTGGGCATGGTTTTTTGTGTAAGCTTATAATTTTCAAGTTCCCTGTCAGGACATGTACAGTGTAGATTTTAAGAGAAAACACAGTTAACCTTACAGAACCAAGTTCAATACCAGATAATCACCTTTTACCATGCTTTATTTGCCGTGACCAACATCCAATTGAAGAATTGACATTGTAAGGAAATGGGTATGTCTTGGTCACATCATACGAAAACAAACAACAAACATCACACAGAAGTCTCTTTCTTGGCCCTACAATAGCAAGGAAATAGGAAGTGATTGTTCCCAGGATTCGCCCGGCACAGAGAACCATAAGCAGACGTGAAGTTGACATGGGGGCACCTGAGGCATTGTTGGAGAACCGTCTTTGATGCTAAAGGAGGAGCTAAAAGTTTTAATAACAGAGACTATTGCCATGTATCCTTTGAGTACTTCAACATACTTTTATATGATCATGTCGGGGGTTTATCAGAGTATTTTGGAAAAGGAAGTTGTAGGCTTAGTTGGGAAGGGTTCACACATTTATTTTTATGGGGTGTCCGTGGAATTCAGTTTCATTTCATTTTCATTTTGTGTGTATAATTTCTATGACCATAATACTTTCACTAATCAAGTAAATGCTATACAATCAGGCATACTTTTTTATTTAACAAAAATCTATTTAAACACTACATAAAACAATTATAATATTTCAACTTCAGCAAAGACACCTCGAAAAAAGAAATCAATATGAAGAACTCGGTATCAATAATTAAATTCTAAAAAAAAACTTGATCATTTATTTTCATACCTGGTATTTGAAAATTGTTGATGTACACTTTGAGGGAGGGGTGCAAAAGTGTGTGCCTTGCACACTTTGGGAAATGGTTGACAAATATGGATGACCCTTAAAAGCACTGTACTTTATATGGAGGTTTCATGTTGTTGGTAAGATGATTTTTGTAGGCAGTTGTTCATTAAAAAAGACCCCACTCATGCAGATTTGTCTATATTGTAGATGCATTTTTGATTTTCAACACGATATAAACATCATAAGTATAAAGCGCATTAAAGTTTGTCTACAGTATGGCAAGTACATGTGTTAATGTCAGTTGTTTGAAATATCGTGCCATTTAAGAGATTATGGCCATTGAAATTACAAACACCAGGTATTTAAGGTGTTAATGGCCATTAAACTATTAAACCTGCAATTCACGTTCTTAATGGCCATTAACTTATTCTGTGTACCCATTACTTTTTTCATGGTCATCCAACAAAAAATAATTGTTATTGTAATGCCCATTAAAATACACCAGACAAAAAAATAATTGTTAATTTAATGCTCATTAAAATATGGCTTACAAAAATTAACTGATATTTTAATGGCCATTAAAATACAGCAAACAAAAAATTAATGCCATTTAAAATACAGTAATGGCCATTAAATATCTCGAAAAAGTAATGGTGCTATTAATTATGGTTACAATTAATGCCCATTAAACTTTTGGTAAAAGAATTCATGCCAATTAACCCCTATCTAAGAAAAAATAATGGTCATTATATCCATTTAATTTAATGGCCATTACCTAATAAGTCATGCCCATGAATGAAAAATTAATAGTCACAATTAATGGCCATAATTTCCAGTTCATGCCTTTTTTTAATGGTTAATATTAAACTTTTTAATGGTAAAGAAAATCAATTTAATGGACAAAGCCATTAAAATTATACCATTAAATGTAACCATAATTAATAGACATATTTTAATGGGTATATTTCATGGTACATTAATGGGTAATCTTACAGTAGTGTGAGAAAATCGTAATTACTGTTGGAAATTGTTAATTGTTGTATTTTTATTACAGCTATATGTATTACTTAGGATATAAGGGGAATCCCTGCCCAATTTTGTTTTGAAACAAAATATGAAATTGGATGTAAAGTTAATAGTGCATTTGGTTGCCATGGAAACCAAGCAAGAAACCTATAATTTGAAGAAAAATGTGTTTTCTTTCGCATGTAATAATTTGAAATCAGCAATATGTATAACTTACTTATCAGAGGAACCCCTGCCCAATTTTGTTTTCTTGAGGGAGTCATGTGACGCCTTGAAATCCGATATTGGAGTTCGTTTGGAAGACTTTTGTGTTTCGCTTGCGAACACTTTTATTACTTGTTAGTTTTAACTTAAGCTAGTTAACAAAAAAATGGTAGAACACAACCAGAGAGACACCTTCAAAGGCCATATATTTGACTAAATTAAAACAATTTTCCTATTTGCACTATTTGGCATTGCAAAGTATCACGTTCTTCTTTCATAATTGATGATGTTGTTATACGAAATCTATTTCGAAGTATTTCTATTGAAGTTTCATATGTTAATAAGTTTGATATCATAGTAAACGGAAACTATGTCCTTACTAGCTAGCATTTGTCAGGACAGTGCCCGCGTGTATTGTCTTCATGTTTTATGTACTTCATTGTAAAGGTACTCGTCTTGATATTTAGACCTTTTTCTGGTCTTTTATGTATTTATTTTTTAGCTGTTTACCACGCTTCTTCTTCGTCTTCTCAAACAATCGTGTCTGGCCAATAAGTGTTTTGTCTTTAAACCTAGATATTTGGCATGTGAAGGTGTGGCATGAACCATATTGACCTTCATGTGACCTTTGCTTTTGACCTTGAGGTCAAATTACTGAACATTTTTGCTTTTGGCTTGTCCTGGCCAGATCATTCTAATACAAAAATATACCGAAGTTGCATAAAAACAGAAAATTTCGTTATATGCTGTACACATGTTTCAAGGAGTAACCTCTCATACGCAGCATTTAAATCAAATATATGTGGTATGTAGATGTATTATCACATGAAGGTTTCTCGTTAAATAGTGATCTTCATGTGACCTTGACCTTTGATCTTGAAATTAAATTACTGAATATTTTAGCTGTTGGACTGTCCGGCCAGGACTTTTTCAACTTATGAACAAGACTGAAGATATTTGGCATGTTGGTTTATCTCTTTCATATGCCCTTTTCATCAAAAGAATTTAAATTCGGACTTTTGAACTTTTCAATATTCATAATATTTTTCAACATCAATTTCTATGCGGTAGAGGGAACGGTGTCATATTGAATTGAAACTTTAAAAATCAAACTTTAAAGGATTATGCATTGAATTCATGATAAATACAAAATATTTAGTAATAATATTCCATCAACTGACCAATTATGAGTTTATGTGTAACTTACAATTATCAAATACTTGAAACAAACATCCTGTCATTCCTACAAAATCATTTCCTTGATGGTGTGACAAAATGTTTCATGGATTGTTGATATGGAACATATTTGTGATATTATTTCATTCAAATACTCCGTTGCAGAAAGGTGATCCCAATACTTGCATTGACACAGATTCAGGGTATGTATTTTGCAATATTATATTATGCTTTCAAACCCACCGAAAGCGATTTTATTTACAGACTTGCAGTATCTAGATGTAGGAAAATTTGTTTAAAACTAAGGAGTACATTTCCCTTGCATAGCTCTGTTCTTAGCTGGTTTTTGTTTTTCTGATTAAATCTTATTCACAGCGTACCAGCAGATATTGCGGGGGGAAGCATATATGCTTTGGGGGGGGGGGGGGGAGTTTTTGACAATTTTTGCATGGTTGTCTGGAGAAAAGGTAAGTCTGCACATTATTCAAACGCAATAATGTAATAATGCTATATACCACGGAACCAAGCAATGAATAGGCTACACGATGGTCAACAGAATAAAAATCCACACACTATAGTTTCTACGAACACTTCAACATAATTTCAAACACTAAGGTGAAGAACGATAATTACTGAAATTTTACTTTTCCAACATGTATATGAATGGTTTTACTTGTTCATACAACCAGAGTATAAACGGTATGAAAAGTTCAAGAGATCAACTTTCTTCACAACGCTGTAACTCAATGGACTCCCGCCGCGATTACAATGTATACAATTGTAATAAATATGTACTTTTAAGTCTTTTGTTGTCACGTGTCTTTTCATGTAGATCATTGCCAATCATTGCCAATCACTCAAACATCTTGCCGAGGAGAAAAAATATGCAAAATGCCGGCAGCTATTGGCCCTTTTTTCTAAATATTAGATTATCCCTGACTATACGAAGCCTATAAAGGGCGTTTTTCATGAAGTCTCATTCGTAACAGAAAAGAAAAAGATCTGCAATTAGAGGTTCACAAGATGTACCCTTGGGAATACCTACATGTATCACCTGTTGATAAATAGTGTTGCAAAGACGAACAAAAATATTATCCAGCAAGAAAATTGAGTGCATTAGTCATATTATCACATGTCCAGGAACAATGATTATTTTAGGTAATATTAGAGAAGAATCCTTGCTTTTTGTTAGACCAAATGAACTGAAGACCAGACAATTTAAAAGACCATTAAATATATTGTCCCAATTTGGATTTAATCAAATTATATGGAAGGGTAGTATAAAGTGTAAAAATCATAAGTGTCGATAGATGAGATTGGTCTTTGAATTGATTGTCGTTTATATAAAATTTCAATGGAATTTTTCACACTCCAAAAGTAATTTATACCAGACTTTTTTCACAGTATTTAATAGCCAACTCCTTTATACAATTAAGTGAACTAGTTAAATGGATGGATAAGTTAGTAATAGAACACTTACTACATACGGAAATAAAACGATGTTTGAGGGGATTGTGTGAAGCTTCGGAACCCAGTACATGGTAGGTAAGATGTTATTTTTAAGTGGAACTTAACGTATTTTTGTATCCGTATAGTATTGTTTGGTTAACGTTTTTTCGTCTCAATTGGTACGTTTGAAATGTCTGACTTGTCCAGTTCATTTTGTTGGACATCGATGTAGTATTTCTTTCACACAATAGCAACGTTGTTAGAAGCCTTGTCAACAGGTACAAACATACCTTTTACAAAGATCCATTAATACGGCACAACTCATATCAGAGTACTGTGTTTTGAGAACTTAACTGAGACAAGCTTGCTTCTTATTGGACTTGTAGTTTCTGAGAAAAAAAAATCTGTGAACATGTTTTCTCAGGACCCAATGTAAACAATTTTCCTCAATGGCAGTCAGTTTTGAGGGGTACGGATTTTCGGATACAAGGACTTTTGTGTCCCAGTTTAGTTTCAATGAACTTAGTGGTTTCAGAGGGAAAGATGATTGAATTAAAATACGGACAGACAGACGATAGACGACAAGTTATGGAAAAAGTTCATCATAGCTATAGCCAGGTGAGGAAAAAAATATGGAATATAGGAAATTTTGTTTTTGATACGGACTTTATCACGGCCAGTATCAAGTAAGCCCGTTAGGGCGAGCTTGATGCGTAACGCCGTGATAAAGTCCGTATCAAAAACAAAATGTCCGATATTTCTTTTATTGGTAATTCATTAAATGATAAAAAAAACTATATAATAAATTGAAATAAACTGAAAGTTCTAACTTAGTGTTGTTTATTGCAACAATTCATATGCATTTAACACGACATCCTAGTACATAACATGACGTCAGGATAGCAACCTGCACGTTACGCCTTCACAGTGACCAAATAATTTCGTGATGATGTCCAGTTCGGTGATGCTGAGATTATCAGACTCTGTACATCAAAGGTAATTCATACACATTACCGATAAATATTTCATGTTGACAATATATGATCTATATTTCAGAATATATTTCTGTTGTGGTTCTTTTGAAGAAGTAAATGGAATATGTGTGGGTAAGTATATTTATAGAATAGCTGTTAGTAAATATATAACATATAAAATGTAAAGCCACAGTTACAGTAAATCTAAGTTCTGTAGATTTTCCTTTTGAAAACTTATATTTCTTCCGTGCAGATTAAAACATGTGTGGATAAGTAAAATCATGGGACATAACTTATTGACTTGGTAGTTCTACAGTTTACAGATTGTAAGTAAAAAGAGTAACACGATTTTGTATATATTTCTATTGTTGACAAAATTACAAAAACTGTAACAGACTGCAATTTGAATTAAAAAATAATCTGTTATCTTGCTTCATTGCTGAAATATGCTGTTGTCAAGGTCAAATCATCGTTATTTGATATCTCAAGCTATGTGTAATGCCATTGGTTTAAAACTGTGTATTAATGTCTGTAACTATTTTTGGTGCCCTAGGCATAGGTTTGAAAACTAATTCTTTGCTAGTGTTCAGTTGTTGCATACACCTACAAATGTACCAGAACTACTCGACAATCATTATCATATCTAATTTTTGCTGGTAATTACTGAGAGTAATTTTCTCAATTAAGTGAATATTTGCTTGAAAATAAAACTAAGAGCACCACCCTTTGTCATGCCATGCCATTTCCATGACGTGACTTTTGCTGTCTTTATTGTTGCCCATATATTGATAAGATATGTGTTTGTCCAAACAAAATAATAAAACTAGAAAATGAGAGCAAAGCTCACTAAAAAACATACCCCAGCTCCCCCATTTGATTCCTGAAAAAAAAAATCCAGAAAAAATAAAAATTCATACCATATCAAATATTTAAATGGATTGTGCACAATGGCAATACAAAAATACTGTGCATTGTGTGAAAGTTTCATTGAATTCCACTGAGAGTATTTGGGAAGTGGTGTACCCCTATGGCGGAAGGAAGGAACGAAAGAACAGACGGGTGGACGGACGAACGGACGGAAGGAAACCATGATCACTATATACCGCCTACTAAAGCGGGGTATAATTAACCCTAAAAATAGTTAACTTAAGCTTGTTATTGCGAAAACTGATTATGTAACCGTCAAAGGGTAATAAATATTGAATACACCTATAAACGTAGTTTGTCACATAAAAACAGTTTGAAAAATATTGCAATCAACGGCAATAGAATATTAAAGGATCAAGGGAAGATCGAAGTGCATAGACATGACAAAAACGACAACAGAGAAAAGCAAAGACGTGAAACAGCAACAGTACACGGAAATAAAATGACGAGATTAAAGACCAAACCAACTAATCATTTCTAGCGTTGATTTTTTCATGAAACTTAGCATAATCATTCTTCAAGGTATTTGGAACAATTTTCAAGAATAAAAAAATATAGGTCACCGAATCCGTTTTGTTGCTATAGCGCCATGAAAAGTAGCTAAATTCGGAAGATTGAGAAATGAGAAGGCTAACTTCAAACCCTTGCCATTTCGGTAATAAAAGTTGAAATTGCAAACGGATTTCTGTATTATACTCCGGGAAGTCTATAGATTTCAAGTGAAAAATTGATGATTATTTTAACGCTTAATTACTTTCCCGCGCAAAATATTAGACATTTTTGTTATCTTTTCTATTAAATTGTGAAAATTCTGCTGTTGATTTTTTCCTCATATTTTCAGAGCATGTTAAGTTGTTTGTATTAATTAGAATAAGGCAATAAAAACAATAGGTCACCGTACTCATAAGAAAGATATAATGGAATATAACGACAGAAAATGACATTTTCGGCCACACGTCGCTTGATTTTTTTCTTTCAATGAAGATGACGTCACAGTAATAGACGTCGAAAGTTGGAGTATCGATATTGAAAACCGAAGCAATAATATAAAAATCTATTATTTCTTGTACGGCAGTGTACTTTATGGACACTTGCTAATGAATTTGTGTGATTTGGGGATAAAAAAGAAGGCGTTACATAAGGTGATACATTATTTTTTTTTTGCGTTTTTTTTTTTTTTTTTTTTTTGTTTCAAATGTTTTCCTGTCTTGTCATGGATATTCTTTTTGTAATCTTCATTGGAATACTCAAGATGTAAGAGCGGTTGAATCCACTATTTTCTGATTCCGCAGAATCGGGATTTACTTCACCTTTATCAGGATTCCAGAATTTTCATTGCATTTTTTGGGGACTACGGGGAAGGAACAGTATATTTTCTTGATCATTCGGGATTTGAAAGTTATTATCTTGGGATTTTCCCTTTCGACTCAATTCTTTCTATATAGTATAATGGATACTATAACTATTTAAATGAAGATGTTGCTCTAATAATATCAGACCTGTATTATCTTTCATAAGCTTTTGCCCTTGGATACAATTGAAAAATGGAAATATTTGTTTCCCTTCCTGCTAAGTAAAAATATTTTGAGCAAAAAATAATTTCGCTCTTCCAATTTGGGAAAATTGAAAACTCAGAGACCCAGACTTTGATATAGGACTTTCAAGTTAGGGGCTTTTGTGTAGAAGAAAGTGGAAAGGGGTCTTTTATCTTTTACCCCCTCCCCCGATTTTTTTCTGTGAAAGCCCTAGTAAAAGTTGATATTAGATCTTATAGTTACTAAGATTGTTTCAAATAATCATCGAACAAGTTAACGAAAAACGTGCTGTAATTTTTTTCTTCTAAATAATTATGATGAATCAATCTAAATAAAATAAGAAAACGTTTTCTTAGCTACAAACATTCTTAAATGATTTAATGTTTTTTTTTTTAATTTTGAAGGGCTTTCCAGAAATCCAAAAATATTAAACAATGTATTTAGTTTTTAAAAAGTTCGGAATCTATTTCCGTCAATCTGAAAACATGTGATAGCTAACATTCTGGAAGTATTTGTAACGGGGGTTGATTTAAACATACTTGTTTTGCTAAAAAAGCAAAAGGGACTACACACAAGTTATTCTAACTGTAAAAGCCTTATCTCATTTACAATATAATGGGGCTTTCGAATTAAGCTAAAAAAAACTGTCTAAGAACACACGGACCAATGGACGGATAAGGCAATACCAGTGTACATTAACTTCGTTTTGGGGGTGTGATAATATATGTTGTATTTTATTCAAAATTGTAGACATAGAACCCATTTGGGTTATGGCAATACAAACATATACATGTATCATAAACAAAAACGTAATGTAGTGCACAAATATGAGGAGGATATAATTATATCAGCTGAGGGTTTCCTTTCTTAAGTCATAATGACTGTCTAATAAATAAAAAAACGCGCATAAAGAATTGGAAGATCTGCATAAAAATTCCAAGGCCCCTTCCGAAAATAAAACGTGCAAGTGTCCCTAATTTGTACTTAACATTTCATATCTACATACCGGAGTTTTGCATTTGCGCCGATTTCCATTTCATTTGCGCCGAATTTTTCTTCTAGTTGCGCCGATTTTTTTCTTGTTAATTTCGTGTCAAATACAGGTATTTTTGTCATTTGTTAACACTTAAAAAAAAAAAAAGAAAATATCATTCGCAACTGCATTTCCATTTTTTTTTTTTCTTTGTTTTCTTTATTTTGGTTTGTATGGGTTTTCAGCAGTATTTCAACTATTTTGTGACGGTCAGTTTTAGTAGTGGAGGAAGCCGGATTACCCGTAAAGATCCACCGACCTTGGGCTAGTGATTGCACCTTGCCAAAAAGTGTTTAACGTGCTATGGGTCATTCCTCGATACCACCCTTGCAAATGGTGTAAGAGTCGAAAATTGGGTCCATAAAATTGTTCACCTCGACCGGGAATCGAAGCACACAGATCCTTTGTTCGGCGACCCAACGCTGATTTTATGAGATAACGGTGTCGCAGTGTTACAAATTATATCAATTATAGGACTTCATGACGAATAATTTGTATATTTGACGGATGGTCGATGGCTCGCACAATGACACATTGATATTGCCAATTCTTTTCATATGTGTACAAAAGTGAACGATGTTTAATATTTGCTATACATGTTGTTTATTTGTTGTCACAAAAATCTAATGTTTTATGGAAATAAAGAATTTGAATTTTAATTAATATCGTTCCACCTTATTTAGATATAAATTATATTTTTGTAATTTGATTACTTTTTTATTTCAAAATTGTTCTAATGCTGCGTTCAGATGTACATATAATGTGCATTGAATGCGTATCGTACTACGTGTGAACACAACATTTTGAGCAAAGCAATAACTGATACGCATTAGTTTATGCGAATCAATTCGAATTACGTGTGAACGCAGCATAACTTTTCATCACTAACGTACATGGTAGAGTGAATGTAACTCTGCTGATATTCTACATGGTGCGACGTCATAGAAGTCTTACAAAACAATGACAATGCGCTGCGTTGTGCGTATAAACAATAGTTGGTTTGGTCTTTAAGAACTAAGGCACTCATAGTGTGAACTCCCATTAAAACCGAGAGTGACATCAGGTGCTCCAGTAGGATAAGCATGTCCTGCTCCGCTAGCGGCACCCGTCACACTATCTGAGTGAGTAAATCCAGGGTTGAGTCAAAACTGGTAATGTCATATCCGTGAAGACGTGTATCTAGCTGAAAATGTCCGTTTTTATAAGCTCACCTACATGTAGCTAATGCCAAGGTGAGCTTTTGCGATCACTTTGCATCCGCCGTCCCTTGCAAAAAAGAAAATAGAATGAAGAGTGCTGTGAATCTATTCGTGTAAGCATAAATAAACAGACAAGTTAAAAGCCTTGTCGAACTGCGATAAAAGGTAAAACAATATTTTTCTAATGATATGTCAAGTTTAAACCGGTTTTGACCCGTTAGATAAATTCTCTTTATTCAACGTATGTTGAATAAAGCCCCGTGCTATTACCCGCCAAATCTTTTCGGAAAACAATTCTCGGTGTTTATCATTGATCATTAGAGAAAAAGATTACACCACTTTATCCCGATTATTACCATATTTTATCCACTCTCGATAGTTAAGTTTAAAAATTTCAAAATGCTCGGCAAGCCTCGCAATTAAAATTTTAAAATTTAACTATCTCTAGTGGATAAAATATGGTAATGAACGAGATCTTGTGGTGTAATCTATATATATATATGTATACATGTAAAGGTAAAAATATGATTAAAAACAAAAAGACAGAGGTTGGGATGGGCCAAGATAATCGACATTGATGTGTTCAAAGGGTTGTGGAAAAGAAACAAAATGGCTTAGATGTGAAGTGATACGTCACAGGTGGAATACAGGTAAAATTAATTTGACGTTTTCTGTTTAGAGCAAAGACCAAAAGTGGGGTGAAATAATAAAGGGGTAGGGACAGGATTTTCAGCCCTCTACACGAAACCAAAATTAATAATTAAAATATATATATGAAAAAGTATTAAGATAATACATATAATGTAGAATTAAACGTAAAATTAAATAAAATTGCAAAAAAGTGTTTTTGAGGTCCGCGCTATATCCAAGATGGCCACCAGCGGGAAAAGATAGTTTTAACACAGCACCCTTTTTGAAAATACTTTCAAAGATCTTCTTCTCTGAAACTGTTCAGCCAATTTGAACCAAACTTGGCCATCATATTCTTTGGGTGGTCCTCTGCAAAAAAGAAATGTTTTTTTTCAGATTCGCACTATATCCAACATGGCCGCCAGTGGGAATATAGTTTTTACATTGGATTGTATGGGAACAGACATTTAAAGATCTCATCTAAAACTACTGTGCCAATTGGAACCAAACTTGGTCACAACAGTTCTTTGTGGTTCCTTGCAATAAAGGTGTTTTTCATGTCCGAGTTTTATCGAAGATGGCCGCCAGCGGGAAACATAATTTTAACATTGGACCTTACGGGAAACACGTTAAAGGATCTTTTTCTCTAAAACTACTGAGCCAATTTGATCCAAACTTGGCCACAATAGTCCTTAGGTGGTCCCCCTTTCAGGTTAGCGCTATATCCAATATGGCTGCCAGCGGGGAACATAGTATTAACATTGGACCTTATTGGAAAACACATTCAATAATCTTTATCTCTGAAACTACAGAGCCAATTTGAACAAAACTAGGCAACAGTGGTTTTTGGGTGGTCCCTTGCAAAAGGGTGTTTTTCAGGACCGCGCTATATTCAAAGATGGTCGCCAGTGGGAAACATAGTTTTAACATTTGACCCTATGGGAATCACGTTTAAAGATCTTCTCTCAAACTATTGACCCAACTGGGACCAAACTTGGCCACAACATTCTCTTGGTGGTCCCTGAAAAAAAAGGTGTTTTTCAGGTTCGCGCTATATTCAACATAGCCGCCAGAGGGGAATATAGTTTTAACATAAGACCCAAACGAAAACAAATTCAAATATTTTCTCCTATGAAACTACTTGGTCAATTGGAACCAAACTTGGCCACAATTATCCTTGGGTGGTCCCTTGAAAAAGAGGTGTTTTTAAGGTCCGTGTTATATCCAAAATGGCTGCAAGCAGGAAACATAGTTTAACATTGGACCCTATTGGAAAACACGTTCAAAGATCTTCATCACTAAAACTACTGAAGTAATTGGAACCAAACTTTGCGACAATAGTCCCTAGGTGGTTCCCTGCAAAAAGGGGGTCTTTCAGGTTCACACTATATCCAACATGTCTGCCAGCAAGGAACATAGTTTTAACATTGGACCTTATGGGAAAATACAATCAAAGATCTTCTGCTCGTAAACTACTGGGCCAATTGGAACCACACTTGGCCACGATAGTCCTTGGGTGTTCCCTTGCAAAAGAATGTTTTTTCAGGTCCGAGATATATCTAAGATGGCCGCCAGCAGGAGAGATAGTTTTAACATTGGACGTATGGCAAAACACATTTGAAGATTTTCTTCCCTGAAACTACTGAGCCAATGGGAACTGTACTTGGCTAAAATAGTTGTTGGGTGGTACCCTCCAAAAAAGTTGCTTTTCAGGTCCCGCTATATTTAACATGGCTGCCAGCGGGGAATTTACTTTATACATTGGACCCTATGGGAAAACACTTTCAAAGATCTTCTCCTCTGAAACTGCTGAGCCAGTGGAACCAAACTTGGTCACAATAGTCTTTATGTGACCCCTGCAAAGGAAAATGTTTTTTTTTTTTTGTTTTTTGTTTTTTTGTTTTTTGTTTTGTTTTTTCAGGTTCACACTTTATCCAAGATGGCTACAAGGAGGGTACATAGTTTAACATTAGACCCTATGGAAAACACTAACAGAGGTCTTCTCCCCTAATACTACCTGGGAATATTGGAACTATTGTTTAACTATGGCTTCTTTCACATAAAATGTCTACGGGCCAGGTGAGCGATACAGGCTCTTGAGAGCCTATTGTTTGTGACATAGAAACGCCATATCTGTAAATGATGCCACGGTGACGGCCATAGAACTTCTGAGGGGATGAAAGTAGCAACTCCCCATCATACTACAACTCGGAACGCGGAGGGCTTTGTCGAATGCGGAGCCGTACGAAGTCGTCGAAAAAGGGTAAGGTCTATTATTTTGTTATATTCTTCCCAATAACGGAAACCTTGCTTTGTGTTTTTATGATCCAGATATCAAGGGATGTTTAAGCTTTGTAGTCATATAATTTTTAGTTATTTTGATTATGAAATATTTACGCTTTAAGCATTTGCACATCAAAATCGTTCCCGCTTTATGTAAACAATGAGTTTAAACAGCGAATATGTTCCGTTCATGATATTTAAACCGAAAATAAATACATACAAATCATGATTATGTTCAATATATCCCACAAATTTTCCAGGTCCGAGAATCTTTCAGTGTTGTGTTACTGACGTTTGAAAAAGGTCAGGTCGATGAAAATGAATAATTCGAACGCGGAGCTAGAAATATATTTGCTCTGTAGAATCAGGGGCTCGGAGGTGTAGAACGAGAGGCCCTTGTAAATAAATGCCTAATGATTCTCTTCACGTTCGCTGAATCAATCTTAGTTTATACATTTCATTTTTATCTATATATGTAAATTAAAGCAATCAAGCACCTTCGAAACTGCAATTATTTAGTGAATTTTTTAATCGTCGTGTATCTTTTATTTCAAAGTGATTGGAGACATACAGGTTTTTCTAGTCTGTGTTCTTCAGTTTGACTGTCCACCACATGCTAACTTTAATATTGATTGATTGATTTGTAAGAATTTAACGTCCAGTTGGCAATATTACAGCTATATCAGGGCGATAACAAATTCATCAATTAAAAAAAAGTAAAATAAAGGTGGAAAGAACAACCGGGGCAAAGAGTTTTGATTGCCTTGGAAAAGGAGAGAAAATGGGTAGGGGAGGGTATTTAGTCTTCTATACGACACCCAGTGCGTCTGTTATCCTGAGAGAAATATAGAAAGGTCTTTATACTGCATAGAAGGTTGCGTTTCTCCACACAGTTTGGCTACAATGATTCGCGGTCAGGCTTTATGACCTGACTACCCCGCACTATTCACTAACTGGGGACATGCCCTGCAGCTCTGTAGCCTGAGCCCCTGAAAATCTATCCAGGTGCCGGGCTAGCTTAAACACTAGTTAAAACTCAATTCAAATAATTATGAAATTTGTATGGTAATACAATATCAAATTACTACATGAAAATTGTGAAAGTGAGGTTCTACATTAAGTTCCGTCCGTCTAATTGTAAGGTTTTGCTATTTTTATCTGAAAATTAACTCAGTTACCGCTTGAGTCTTTAACAATCCATTTTT
>MJUU01017873.1:0-23554 GCA_002080025.1 Modiolus philippinarum
CCAGGGTAAAGTCGAAACCGGTAATGTCAAATCAGGGAAGACGCGAACCTGGCTGAAAATGTCAGTTTTTATTTGTGGCACTGACATTTCATATCTATCTATGATGTCGTGGTGACGGCCATAGAATTTCTGAAGGGACGAAAGTAACAAAGGCTGAACATATCCCTGACTCAGCAGTTTTTGTGACAGTGCTTTTTCTCTTTACACAAAGTCACTGTATGTACTGCACGCTCTACAGTAACGAATTAATTGTGAAATATATACTCCATATGCTGGGGATGCAGGTATATTGCTGCAGAGAAAGGGAAAGTTCACAATTGGAAAGTCAAAATCATCACGTTTGTCATATAATCTAGATTTCAGACGTCCATGTTCGTCAATGTACAACAACAGGTCAAGGTATGAAGCAGAATCGGGTGTATCGGTTGTCTCTTTAATTTCAAGTTCACTGGGGTAGATACGATGTAAATATTCTTTAAATTTTGGGTTATTAAGAGAAAGTACATCGTCTATATATCTGAAGCTGAAATTAAAAGTCTGGGCTAGCTGTTTTTGTTTCTGTTGTATCAGCCCTTGTAAAAACTTTGCTTCATACGAAAAAAGGAAAAGGTCAGCTAAAAGTGGCGCACAATTTGTTCCCATAGGAATCCCTATTGTCTGTTGAAAAACACGGCCTCCACATTCAACAAAAATGTTGTCGATCAAAAATTCAAGCATCTTAATCACGTCATTTAACTGTATTTCTTTTTGACTCAGTGTAGTTCTTTACAAAATATGTTTGATCTTTTCCTATTACCAGATAGGAATACCTGCGTTCTCCGGTTTTTGTACAGAAACATTGATGTATCAGATCGGAAATTACTGTTTTAAGTTTATTATGGGGAAGAGTTGTATAAAGGGTAGAAAAATCAAAAGTTTGAATGCTATTGCAGTATGCGAGACTGTTTGAGGAGAGCTGTTCAAGGAGATCTTTGGAATTTTTAAGAATCCACATCTGATTCACGCCGCTCGTGGAATAGGCTTTTTCGCAGTAGCTTTTTAGACCATCTCTAACCGCAGTCAGTAAAGTGGTAAGGAGTTTGGATAGGGGCTTGTTGGTGCATCTGGCAGATCCTGCAATGAATCTCTGTTTGTAGGGATTCTTGTGAAGCTTAGGCACCCAGTAAATATAAGGGAGATAACTGTTATTCTCATCAACTTTGATACCGAATGATGCTAACACAGAAGTGTGATTTGTGATTATCTCGTCCCTTGATAATGTAGTTGGGGAATAAGTAGGATTGCCAGATGAAGTGTCAATATCCATCTCCTTAACAAGACAGTCTAAAAAGTGTTTCTTGCATACAAACACAATATTGTTAGAAGCTTTGTCTGCAGGTACTATGACGTATTTTTCCTGGAGGTTTGTCAATGTTTTAGCAACAAGAGGGTCATTTCTGACTATCATTTATCATAAATTCGTCATTTAATATTTTCAAAAAGTTATTTGGAATAGCATTCTTTATTCTACTAAATTCTGAAATCCAATTTCTTTTATCCACCAATAAATTGTAAATAGTATTGATATCCTTAATTTTTTTTGTCATTCTGTCATAAATATCATTAATTGTTTTAATATTACTCTTTGAAAACGATGGAAAGAAAAGTGGTTTTCCATGGAACTGTATTTTATCGTTCCAAATAATCTTTCTTTTAAAATACAAAATTTGTCCGTTGTATGTAATGCAGATTGAAACTCGCCGAAAGCTCTTAAACCGTTTTTATAATACAAAGGTATATTTTCTAAATTTAATCCTTGAAAATTTGAACATTTACACAGAAAAAAAGCTATCAGAAATTTTATTATCGAATGACTTTAAATAATATTTACCTAATGCATTCCAGCTTTGGGTGTTAGAGAAAATTATTTTATATAACATTTCTATATACTTACTTTTGATGTAAGATTTAAGGTTTATCATTCCAAATCCTCCTTCATTTTTTCCATGTGTGCATACGTTTCTCTGCACAAGATCAGTTTTATTATTCCAAACAAACGACCATATAATTTTATCTATTTCTTTTAAATATTTTTCCGGGATACCCCTCATTTCGTCTTCAAAACCTATTTGGGAGATTACTAAGTTTTTGATTATTAATTTTTTTCCTGTGTAAGTCAAATTACGCGTTTTCCAAACTTGAAGACAATTCTTCATTTTTTCTATTTTATCTTTCCATAGTTTATCGTCATCTATATTGAACCCATGCCAAATACCAAGCGTTTTTATACAACTATTTGTTATCCACGTTATCTTATCAAATTAAGTTTCCTGCGTTTCAATTTACCAAGACATTAACCCTTCGTTTTGTCGTAATTAATTTTCGAACCAGAAGCTTTTTAGTAAATGGATAAAATTTCAAATGATTTTTTAACGGAGTTTTCGTCTTTTTTAAATAATTGCGTGTCGTCGGCAAACATATTCATTTTCGTTTCAATAAATTGATTGTCCCCCGCAGGTAATAGGAGTCCTTTAAATATCACGGTTAGCCCTCATTGCACATGCCATTGGTTCCGCTTGCAGAATATATAGCAGAGGCGCAATAGGGCATCCCTGTCTCGTTGACCTTGACATTGGAAAAACTTAGATACAAACCCATTTGTTTTGATACAAGTTTTTGAAAATTTCAATAACATTTGTACCCAGTCACAAAATTTTGGTCCAAAATTAAAGGCTTTTAAACATGTATTTACCCATCCCCATTCAACTCTATCAAAGGCCTTTTGTTGATCTAGGAAAATTATAACTCCTTCATCATTATTTTCTTCGTATAAATCTATAATATCTTGTATCATTCTATTTGCCTCGTTTAGATTTCGCCCGGTATAAACCCCTTTTGATCCTCATGTATAATTTTTCTTAAAATGAATTTTAAGCGTCCAGCTAATATTTTTGAACATATTTTATAATCAGCATTGAGCAGTGTTATCGGCCGCCAGTTTTTGATATTTTCCCTTTCCCCGTTTTTATATAATAGAGATTACATTGTATTGTATTGAGACTCACATAAGCAATTATTTGTGATAATCCTTTATCACATCCCAGTATTTTTAGTAAAATTCCGCTATGATACCGTCCTCTCCTGGAGATTTGGATTTTTTAACGAAAAGACTGATTTTTTAATTTCATCAAGCGTTATTTCTTTCTCTAACATTTGTTAATCATTATCGTCTATTTTGTTTTCAATAAAATTTAATACGTATTCCCCCTTTTCGTCATCCCAACCTTCCGTCGTGAAAAGTGTCTCATAAAATTTTATTTGTTCCTTTAAGATGGAATCTATATCATATTTAAAAGTTCCATCCTCACGTCGGACACGATACCATGTTCTGTTTGAACCATTTTTATCTCGAAGCCATGAAACGGCTGGAGAGATATTGATATGGCAAGAAAAAATCACGTGCCCCGCGTGAGGCTTCAAGCCTATTAACAGCTCTAAAAGATGATCTTCGTGCTTCCAATAAAATATAGTGCGCAAGTTCTCGAAGCCATGAAATGGCTGGAGAGATATTGATATGGCAAGAAAAAATCACGTGCCCCGCGTGAGGCTTCAAGCCTATTAACAGCTCTAAAAGATGATCTTCGTGCTTCCAATAAAATATAGTGCGCAAGTTCCTTTCATAATCGGATACATTTAGTATTTAAGTTATATTTCTTCATTTTCTTGAGTTGAATACATTGTTGTTTTATTAAACTGAAAACAATATGCATGTTAATCAAATTACTCGTTTTTTTTTACTCGTTGCTTATAGAAAATGAATGGCTGTCTTTATATCTGATGGGAAAACACGCCCATTGACCTTTATAAGATGTTTTTATTGGTTTAAAATGAAACATACGATAAAAACGTCAGATGTGTATTCACACAGCTGAAGCGATCTATATTTAAAGTTTACATAAGTACACGTGTCCAGAAGCGCGATTAATTTAGTATTATTGATTTTTTTTCTTTTGTAATATTTATATACAAATCAATGTCAATCATTGTTCATATTGTATGCTCTATGTATGGGCCCTTTATTTTCTTTCTTTCTATTATAACATTGAGTTTATAACATTACGTTTATAAATTTTCAAAGTCAGTAACGTATTTATTGTTTTGAGTATCAATTAGTGCCTAATAGATTCAGGGGTTGGTGTTCTATAATTATGATTTAGATTATTTATTTAGGTCAAACATGTCCCCATTCATAGTTACAAAAAATCAATAACGAGTCGTTGTAGTGTGTATTCTTAAAATAGTGTAGTAAATGTTTCGTAGCATTCAAAATACAAACATCGCTATTTGTTCGTTCGAATTTTCGCACAATTTAATTATCAAGCGCAATTTGGCCAGTTACAGCGATTTTAAAGACTGAAAACTTCTGAAAAGGCTCTCGCTTCGCGGTCGCCTTTTAAGAAGTTTTTAAGCCTTTAAAATCGCAATAAGTGGCCAAATGCGCTTGATAATATGTAATAGCAATGAAATCAACATGCGAAATCACACAATCCGATTACTTTCACGTATTACGGACTATAACTTAATACATGCAGACGTATGCAGTAGTTCTTTGGATGACTACGAAGTTTTGCCACATTTAGAATTTCAGGGCTTCGAGATTCAGCTCCATCGGAGCTTTGATTTCTCTCTGGATCGAAGAAATATTTTGACGACTTTTCACCTTCCTCGTACCATTTTATTTTTTATCTAATACGAGCTGCGTCCGCTTGTTTTTCGTATATGTTCTTTATTTTCTCTTTATACTTATTTATCAGCGTTTACAGAAGATTATTATCTAATTCATTTTCAATTTATTTTTACCTACATTGAGGGTTTTACTGATCTCCATACAAAGAGATTTTATTTTAACCTTAGTTATGTCCCACCATTCCCTTAGATTTGCGTAATTGTGTTTTGCATATTTTTGTTTAAACCACCATATTTCAAACAATTGTTTAAAATTATCAGAATCTAGTACACTATCATTCATTATCCACGCTCTCGGGCCCCTTTCAACTTCATGCAACTTCGCCTTTAATGATACAATATCATGATCACTAAAGGGAAAATGACATATTTTTAGATTTATTAAATTAGAACTTAAATTGTGACATTTCAGAAAGAAGTCGATTCCCGATTTAGAGTTTCCCCTTTGAAATGTGAATTTCTTTGTGTTGGGATTTATCTCTCTCCATAAGTCACAGAGATTAAATTTTGTGATAAATTCATTTAACTCATTTTTACCAATATCCTCTGAATTTCGTTGTGGGTATCTATCTATTTTGTTTAAAGTACAATTAAAATCGACGCAAACCAAATAGTGATTACTTTTATTTTCAAACTCAAAGGCATATTGCGACAGATTAAGTTTTTCAAAAACAGTTTTCTATCCGAACCGACGGACGGTGTATAAACATTTTGAAGTATAATTTCGAAGTTTTCATTTTCAATTCTAATTACTAGTTTTCGACCTTCACGACCTCTACATATTTCGGAAATCGATACCACAGGTATATGTTTTCTAAGTAGTATTGCCTCGCCCCGCGATTCACTAGTTCCGCACGTCCAAAAACTATCTCCGCCCCTTTGCTTTTCCACTGATTGCTCCACGATTCAATTTTTAAATCCGTACAATGCGTTTCTTGAACACATATAATATCGTATTTTTTGCTTTTTAACCATTCAAAAAAGCAATTTCTTTTTTTAATATTTCTCAAACCATTTGCATGTATAAATGCTAAATGTAAAGACATATTATAGCTCAATTAAATGATAATGAACGCAATAATATAAAAAGAAACAACATTTGCACTTGTTAAAAGTTTATTTACAATCATTCAAAAAAATGTACAATACAAAATCAATCACCCTTTGGTAACTTGGCCTGTTTTTCGGCCGATGCGGGGGTGGTTGACATACAACTACGATTGTACTAAACAGTAATGGTTCACTAACTGTGTCAGATTTTGACGTGAACTCACTAAAGATTTGTCTGATCTTTTGAGCCTTACATTCACTGATGTGTATTCCACTGGGGTCATTTGGGTCAAACATGGCTTTAATAACAGTGTCGTTATTTACACACAGACCATGGATGTCAATCATTTCTAAATGCTGATCTTTCTTACATATACGTTCAATAAACCTATTTACATGATTTACATCGTCATTAAATTTTCCAACTGCATTGCTCTTGCCTTTACGTGGCAAAATGTTATGAATACCAATTTTACGGTCGGGATAACAGTCCTTTACCTCAGAAATGGAAGTCACTTAATTTGCATTTACTTGATCGGGGTCGTCTTTATTACGGGATACATCATTTGTGCCTAAACAAAGAATAACAGTGTCAATTTCAGTTGATTTAGTTTTCTCCTGAACTTCAGCTATAACTTCGCTTATACCTTCGAGCGAAGCACCAGACACTGAAACATTTGTAACATTATCAAAGGATCCTACATGTTTGCAATTTGACGCACCTATCAGTACACAATTGCTGTTGTATTTCGTTTGTTCAGTAATTTTGTTATATGTATAAGACGATTCGTTTTCACAATCTAAATCATTTTCAACACTTCGTCGTATATCGCTCAAAATTTGTGTCATGTTGCTAATCTGTGCGCTGTCTTTTTGTTTTTCTTGTTCGTCTCCAGTCTCCTGTATGTTCGACTTAGTTTTATTGTTTTTCAGGCCTTTAGTGATAGTAGTGCTATGGACCATTTTGATCTTATTTTTAGGTATGAGCAAAGCTCATTGTAAAAGGCCTCATGGTAACTTTAAGATGAAGAAAAACTATAAAAGCGTTGTCCCATTGCTAGTTTTTGCCATGCATTCGTAGAGACTTTGTCTCATTTGCATTTACTCCATATCCCTTCACTGATCATGCCAGGTTTTGCCATAATTTTGCGTCTGTCGGTATCAGTCCATCGTAAACTTTATATAAATTGACTAATCTGAAACAATTGAGCTAAATTTACCATGAAATGTAGATATTTAATTGTGTCCAATAAGTCCGAGGATAAAACAACATGGCTGCATTTTTAAAGCGAAGGAGTAAATTAGAAGTTTTTGGCAAATAACTCAAAACCAGTCACAGAAAACGAAATCTAAGGAAGAAAAAAATTACTCTTTATTAGCAGTGATTTACGTAATATTCTTTCATTGTATATTTATAAATTTACAAACAACATAAAATTTGATTTTTTTTCTGTTCAAATAGGCAAAGATTCAAAAACTATTTTACGGAAGATTTTTATTAAGGAAATAACAAAATACCACAGTTAATGAAAGTCTTCTTAAATGGGTATATCTGTGTATGAAGTATCGAGTCATTTGTTGTGTTGTAAAGATAAAGCATGTGCCCTTTTCATAATTTGAATTGCTCTTTCAGATTTTGAAGCTCAGATAGAGTAACTAAACTACCTCCACAGACAATCAATACAACAGTCTTCACAGGGCCTATTTTCCCTTGATTTTGAAGTTTTTGTATAACTTCGCTGTAAACAGAGCAAAGTGTAGCTCCACATGCTGGCTGAACCAACATCCGATGGTCGTCTGCAAATTTAAGACACGCACTGACCGCTTCACCATCGGAGACGACTGACGATTTGACTTTGTATTTGAGACAATTTTCTAACGCCTTTGCACTAACAGTACGTACTCCAAGAGATTTAGCGATACTAGAAATGCATGGAAGAGTAATTAATTTTTTTGCTTTAACGGAAATATTTAAACTATCAGCTCCAATAGTTTCCATCACTAATAATGAAGTGTCACTCCAACCTTTTCTCTGCATTCCTTGAAGTATTCCATTCATCAACCCACCGCTACCGCAGCATACAACAATTATATCTGGGATTTGCTCTAACTGCAACCCAATCTCTGTAATTATTGTTGAAATACCTTCTGATGCATCAGGGTGTTCGGATGAATATATTAAAGCACATTCATCTCCAGAAATCTTTGAGGCATATTTAATACTTTCATCGATAGAGTTTCCATAAAAGAGCACCTCCGCGGAGAAAAGAGTTCTTATTTTATCACCAATATAAATTTGGGTATTTACAGGAAGTATAATTGTAGCATGTAGACACAATTTATGGGCAGCATAAGCAGCAGCAATTCCGCCATTACCAGTAGAAGCACAAACGATGCTCTTATAGCCACTCTGTTTGGCTTTCTTTAACTGATTTTCAATCCCGCGTATTTTGAAAGATCCCGTTACTTGCAAGTTTTCAAGCTTCAAATACACATTAAATCCAGAAATATTTGATAATTTAGGGCTGAAAACAGTCGGTGTTTGTATATATAAATGGTTATTAAATGATGAACGATCCATTTTACTTGTATAATACTCCTACATTTATGTCGACGAACAGTATTATGATTGATTTTGTCATAAACGAAGATTCATAAAACGTATAAAATATTTATATTGTCATAACTCTACCATTCAGATTTATATTATATAAGCGTTCTCATTGCGGGAAGGTGATACCAAGTGGAATATCTTCATAATCTAGGGATATATTGTATATGTATAGACTTAAGCAGTATACAAAGAGGTTCACATTGATTGGAATCATTGCATTCAACTGTTACATCTCAAAGTAAACCACTGTGTTCCATTTCCTTAACTGTTTCAATATAAACGAACTTTCAATTAATAATATCTAAATCTATGAATATTTAAACCGTCGTGCAAAGCTCTCTTGGTTTTTCATTTAGATCCTATTGATTACATTTAGTGTCTTCCATCTGCCTTGACAAATCTCTGGGGTTCTAGTCTTGCAATATGTAGTTTTGCTTTGATCTTTATGGAAAAGAGTGGAACAAATGTTAGTTGACGAAAAAGCAATCTGCAGCAATTAAATGTACAGAAACTTCTTTTCTTTAATATTTTATTTCACATCTTTTGTGACCGCCATTTATTATCAGTTGGATTACATCAAATTGGTTGTAAACCAATAAATTTATTAAAATTTAAGGACTGATTTCAGAGAATTTCTGTTACTATAAGGGAATAAACGTAATTTGATAAATAACAAAATACCGAAGTTAATGTTAATTTAGTTTCTGCATATGTGCAGTTCGACAACTTATTTCTCTTCATTGCAAATCAAATCCAAACATTTGAAAATCCTTCTACCGAAATAAGTGTAAGTATATGTTATCTGGATTTTGACATCTGTTTATCGTAAAATATCATCCCATGAGCCAGAATATGAAGCACAGGGGCGAGTGAGCGCAGCGAACGAGCCCCAAGCTTCATATTCTGGCGAGCGGGATGACATTTTACAATATTACAGCTTTCAAAAATGAGGTAAATTGTGTATCGTCTTTTATTTCTCATTACTATCCTTAAGATATAAATTTCTCTTATAAATTGGCTGAAGTTTTAGACTCCCCATTAATTTAGAGAATCACGTGATTAATTGGGTCACATGATCAAATCCTCAGACAAACAAAGTGTCTAATGAGGGTTAAGTTATCGTATGTGTAAACTGATCTTGAGTCGGACACTTTTATTTTTAATCGTTTGTCATCTTAGGAACTAAAATTAAGGTTCGGATCCTGATTGCCCATTTTGATCCAATCCTTAGACAAACGATCGGAAAGAAGGAGTCAGAATTTCTAGGTAAGATTATTTCAACATTTTAACGTTTTTTGTAGAGACAAAAATGCCGTCTTTTCATGCAACAATCGCCGTTTGACTGAAATAATACAGTTAATACAAAACAGCCCAGTGAGAATGATACCTTTGTTGCTCTAAAGCTGTAACGGGAGCGGGTGTGGGATGAGGGCGTGTAAACTGATCTTGAGTCGGACCCTTTTATTTTTAATCTTTTGTCATCTGAAGAACTAGACTTCTGACCAAACAATTAAGGTACAGATCCTGATTGCCCATTTTCTGTCTGATATGTTTGAAAAGTGAGGTTTTTATTATGCAGTTGAACTTTATTCTTTGCAAATGGAATAATTATTCATTTTTCTTAAATATTTTACATTATCATATCCTTTGGAAAAAGTTTTATATGTCGCGATATAGCTTTTTATAAATCTTAACATAAATATGTTTGAAAAGTCAGGCTTTTTTCATGCGATTGATCATACATGTATTGTTTACAAATGACCAATAATATTAATTTTTCTAAAATATTTTACATTATCATATCCTTTCAAAGAAGTTTTATATATCACAAAATAACTTTTTATAAATCTTAGCATAAAAACTTATTCTTTACAATTTACCAAACTTATCATTTTTTCTAAAATACATTACATTATCATATCCTTTCCAAGAAGTTTTATATCTTGCGATAAAGCTTTTAATGATTCTTAACATAGATATGTTTGAAAAGTGAGGTTTTCATTATGCGGTTGAAACTTATTCTTTACTAATGACCAAATTTATTCATTTTTCTAAAATATTTAACATTATCATATCCTTTCGAAGAAGTTTTATATGTCGCGATATAGCTTTTTATAAATGTTAACATAAATATGTTTGGAAGGTGAGCTTTTCATTATGCCGTTGAAACTTTTTCTTTACAATTGACCAAAATTGTTTATTTTTCTAAAAAAAATTACATTATCATATCCTTTCGAAGAAGTTTAATATGACTGGATGTAACTTTTTATAAATCTTCACATAAATATGTTTGAAAAGTCAGGCTTTTTTCATGCGGTTGAACATATTCTTTACAAATGACCAAAAATATTTATTTTTCTAAAATGTTTTACATTATCATATCCTTTCATTATGCGGTTGAAACTTATTCTTTGCAAATGACCATAATTATTCATTTTTCTTAAATATTTTGCATCATCATATCTTTTGGAAGAAGTTTTATATGTCGCAATATAGCTTTTTATAAATCTTAACATTAATATGTTTAAAAAGTCAGGCTTTTTTCATGCGATTGAACATATTGTTTACAAATAACTAAATACCGAAGTTACTGTGAATTTACTTTCTGCATATGCGCATTTCGACAACTTATGTCGAATTAATATTTTTAGAAAATGACCAATAATATTAAATGACCAATAATATTAATTTTTCTAAAATATTTTACATTATCATATGATTTCGAAGAAGTTTTATATGTCGCAATATAACTTTTTAGCATAAAAGTCAGCTTTTTATTATGTGGTTTAAGGTTATTTTTTACAATTTACCAAACTTATCATTTTTTCTAAAATACATTACATTATCATATCCTTTCCAAGAACTTTTATATCTTGCGATTAAGCTTTTTATGATTCTTAACATAGATATGTTTGAAAAGTGAGGTTTTCATTATGCGGTTGAAACTTATTCTTTACTAATGACCAAAATTATTCATTTTTCTAAAATATTTTACACTATCATATCCTTTCGAAGAAGTTTTATATGTCGCGATATAGCTTTTTATAAATGTTAACATAAATATGTTTGGAAGGTGAGGTTTTCATTATGCCATTAAATTTTTTTTTTTACAATTGACCAAAATTATTTATTTTTCTAAAAATATTTTACATTATCATATCCTTTCGAAGAAGTTTAATATGTCAGGATGTAACTTTTTATAAATCTTCACATAAATATGTTTGAAAAGTCAGGCTTTTTTCATGCGGTTGAACATATTCTTTAGAAATGACCAAAAATATTCATTTTTCTAAAATGTTTTACATTATCATATCCTTTCATAATGCGGTTGAAGCTTATTCACTGCAAATGACCATAATTATTCATTTTTCTTAAATATTTTACATTATCATATCCTTTGGAAGAAGTTTTATATGTCGTAATATAGCTTTTTATAAATCTTAACATTAATATGTTTGAAAAGTCAGGCTTTTTTCATGCGATTGAACATATTGTTTACAAATGACCAATAATATTAATTTTTCTAAAATATTTTACATTATCATGTCATTTCGAAGAAGTTTTATATGTCGCAATATAATTTTTCATGAATCTTAGCATAAAAGTCAGCTTTTTATTATGTGGTTTAAACTTATTTTTTTACAATTTACCAAACTTATCATTTTTTCTAAAATATATTACATTATCATTTCCTTTCCAAGAAGTTTTATATCTTGCGATAAAGCTTTTTATGATTCTTAACATAGATATGTTTGAAAAGTGAGGTTTTCATTATGCGGTTGAAACTTATTCTTTACTAATGACCAAAATTATTCATTTTTCTAAAATATTTTACACTATCATATCCTTTCGAAGAAGTTTTATATGTCGCGATATAGCTTTTTATAAATGTTAACATAAATATGTTTGGAAGGTGAGGTTTTCATTATGCCATTAAAATTTCATTTTACAATTGACCAAAATGATTTATTTTTCTAAAAATATTTTACATTATCATATCCTTTCGAAGAAGTTTAATATGTCAGGATGTAACTTATTATAAATCTTCACATAAATATGTTTAATAAGTCAGGCTTTTTTCATGCAGTTGAACATATTCTTTACAAATGACCAAAAATATTCATTTTTCTAAAATGTTTTACATTATCATATCCTTTCGAAGAAGTTTTATATGTCGCAATATAGCTATTTATGAATCTTAACATAAATATGATTGAAAAGTCAGGTTTCATTATGAAAGTTGAAACTTATTCTTTTCAAAGGACCAAAATTATTCATTTTTGAAATATTTTCCATTATCATATCCTTTCAAGGAAGTTTTATATGTTGCGTTATAACTTTTTATGATTCTTAACATAAATATGTTTGAAAAGTCAGGTTTTCATTATGCGGTTGAAACTTATTCTTTACAATTGACCAAAATTATTCACTTTTCTAAAATATTTCACATTATCATATCCTTTTGAAGATGTTTAATATGTCACGATGTAAGTTTTTTTTTAAATCTTCACATAAATATGTTTGAAAAGTCAGGCTTTTTTCATGCAGTTGAACATATTCTTTACAAATGACCAAAAATATTCATTTTCTCAAATATTTTACATCATCATATCCTTTCGAAGAAGTTTTATATGTCGCGATATAGCTTTTTATGAATTTTAACATAAAAATGATTGAAAAGTCAGGTTTTTATTATGAGGTTGAAACTTATTCCTTTCAAATGACCAAAATTATTCATTTTCTGGAATATTTTACATTATCATATCCTTTCCAAGAAGTTTTATATCTTGCGATAAAGCTTTTTATGATTCTTAAAATAGATATGTTTGAAAAGTGAGGTTTTCATTATACGGTTGAAACTTATTCTTTACTAATGACCAATATTATTTATTTTTCTAAAATATTTTACATTATCATATCCTTTCGAAGAAGTTTTATATGTTGCGATATAGCTTTTTATGAATTTTAACATTAATATGTTTGAAAAGTCAGGTTTTTTTTTTCATGCGGTTGAACATATTCTTTACAAATGAACAAAAATATTCATTTTTCTGAAATATTTTCCATTATCATATCCTTTCAAGGAAGTTTTATATGTTGCGTTATAACTTTTTATGATTCTTAACATAAATATGATTGAAAAGTCAGGTTTCATTATGAAGTTAAAACTTATTCTTTTCAAATGACCAAAGTTATTCATTTTTCTGAAATATTTTCCATTATCATATCCTTTCAAGGAAGTTTTATATGTTGCGTAATAACTTTTTATGATTCTTAACATAAATATGTTTGAAAAGTCAGGTTTTCATTATGCGGTTGAAACTTATTCTTTACAATTGACTAAAATTATTCACTTTTCTAAATTATTTTACATTATCGTATCCTTTTGAAGATGTTTAATATGTCACGATGTAACTTTTTTTTTTAAATCTTCACATAAATATGTTTGAAAAGTCAGGCTTTTTTCATGCAGTTGAACATATTCTTTACAAATGACCAAAAATATTCATTTTCTCAAATATTTTACATCATCATATCCTTTCGAAGAAGTTTTATATGTCGCGATATAGCTTTTTATGAATTTTAACATAAAAATGATTGAAAAGTCAGGTTTTTATTATGAGGTTGAAACTTATTCCTTTCAAATGACCAAAATTATTCATTTTTCTGGAATATTTTACATTAACATATCCTTTCCAAGAAGTTTTATATCTTGCGATAAAGCTTTTTATGATTCTTAAAATAGATATGTTTGAAAAGTGAGGTTTTCATTTTGCGGTTGAAACTTATTCTTTACAAATGACCAAAATTATTCATTTTTCTAAAATATTTTACATTATCATATCCTTTCGAAGAAGTTTTATATGTTGCGATATAGCTTTTTATGAATTTTAACATAAATATGTTTGAAAAGTCAGGTTTTTTTTTCATGCGGTTGAACATATTCTTTACAAATGAACAAAAATATTCATTTTTCTGAAATATTTTCCATTATCATATCCTTTCAAGGAAGTTTTATATGTTGCGTTATAATTTTTTATGATTCTTAACATAAATATGATTGAAAAGTCAGGTTTCATTATGAAGTTGAAACTTATTCTTTTCAAATGACCAAAGTTATTCATTTTTCTGAAATATTTTCCATTATCATATCCTTTGAAGGAAGTTTTATATGTTGCGTTATAATTTTTTATGAATGTTAACATAAATATGTTTGAAAAGTCAGGTTTTCATTATGCGGTTGAAACTTATTCTTTACAATTGACTAAAATTATTAACTTTTCTAAATTATTTTACATTATCGTATCCTTTTGAAGATGTTTAATATGTCACGATGTAACTTTTTTTTAAATCTTCACATAAATATGTTTGAAAAGTCAGGCTTTTTTCATGCAGTTGAACATATTCTTTACAAATGACCAAAAATATTCATTTTCTCAAATATTTTACATCATCATATCCTTTCGAAGAAGTTTTATACGTCGCGATATAGCTTTTTATGAATTTTAACATAAAAATGATTGAAAAGTTAGGTTTTTATTATGAGGTTGAAACTTATTCTTTTCAAATGACCAAAATTATTCATTTTTCTGGAATATTTTACATTATCAGATCCTTTCCAAGAAGTTTTATATCTTGCGATAAAGCTTTTTATGATTCTTAAAATAGATATGTTTGAAAAGTGAGGTTTTCCTTATGCGGTTGAAACTTATTCTTTACTAATGACCAAAATTATTCATTTTTCTTAAATATTTTACATTATCATATCCTTTCGAAGAAGTTTTATATGTCGCGATATAGCTTTTTATGAATGTTAACATTAATAGGTTTGAAAGGCGAGGTTTTCATTATGCCGTTGAAACTTTTTCTTTAGAATTGACCAAAATTATGCATTTTTCTAAAAAATTTTACATTATCATATCCTTTCGAAGAAGTTTAGTATGTGAGGATTTAACTTTTTATAAATCTTCACATAAATATGTTTGAAAAGTCAGGCTTTTTTCATGCAGTTGAACATATTCTTTACAAATGACCAAAAATATTCATTTTTCTAAAATGTTTTACATTATCATATCCTTTCGAAGAAGTTTTATATGTTGCAATATAGCTTTTTATGAATCTTAACATAAATATGATTGAAAAGTCAGGTTTCATTATGAAATTGAAAGTTATTCTTTTCAAATGACCAAAATTATTCATTTTTCTGAAATATTTTCCATTATCATATCCTTTCAAGGAAGTTTTATATGTTGCGTTATAACTTTTTATGATTCTTAACATAAATATGTTTGAAAAGTCAGGTTTTCATTATGCGGTTGAAACTTATTCTTTACAATTGACCAAAATTATTCACTTTTCTAAAATATTCTACATTATCATATCCTTTTGCAGATGTTTAATATGTCACGATGTAACTCTTTTTGTAAAATCTTCACATAAGTATGTTTGAAAAGTCAGGCTTTTTTTATGCAGTTGAACATATTCTTTACAAATGACCACAAATATTCATTTTCTCAAATATTTTACATCATCATATCCTTTCGAAGAAGTTTGATATGTCGCGATATAGCTTTTTATGAATCTTAACATAAAAATGATTCAAAAGTCAGGTTTTTATTATGAGGTTGAAACTTTTTTTTTCAAATGACCTAAAGTATTCATTTTTCTGGAATATTTTACATTATCATATTCTTTCAAAGAAGTTTTATATCTTGCGATAAAGCTTTTTATGATTCTTAAAATAGATATGTTTGAAAAGTGAGGTTTTCATTATGCGGTTGAAACTTATTCTTTACTAATAACCAAAATTATTCATTTTTCTAAAATATTTTACATCATCATATCCTTTCGAAGAAGTTTTATATGTTGCGATATAGCTTTTTATGAATTTTAACATTAATATGTTTGAAAAGTCAGGTTTTTTTTTCATGCGGTTGAACATATTCTTTACAAATGAACAAAAATATTCATTTTTCTGAAATATTTTCCATTATCATATCCTTTCAAGGAAGTTTTATATGTTGCGTTATATGTCGCGATTTAGCTTTTTATGAATGGTAACATAAATATGTTTGAAAAGTCAGGCTTTTTTCATGCAGTTGAACATATTCTTTACAAATGACCACAAATATTCATTTTTCTAAAATGTTTTACATTATCATATCCTTTCGAAGAAGTTTTATATGTCGCAATATA
Organism: Modiolus philippinarum; assembly: GCA_002080025.1. Classification (NCBI taxonomy): domain Eukaryota; kingdom Metazoa; phylum Mollusca; class Bivalvia; order Mytilida; family Modiolidae; genus Modiolus; species Modiolus philippinarum. Next base: position 16,586 of record MJUU01017873.1, read on the forward strand.
GCTTTTTATGAATCTTAACATAAATATGATTGAAAAGTCAGGTTTCATTATGAAGTTGAAACTTATTCTTTTCAAATGACCAAAATTATTCATTTTTCTGAAATATTTTCCATTATCATATCCTTCCAAGGAAGTTTTATATGTTGCGTTATAACTTTTTATGATTCTTAACATAAATATGTTTGAAAAGTCAGGTTTTCATTATGCGGTTGAAACTTATTCTTTACAATTGACCAAAATTATTCATTTTTCTAAAATATTTTACATTATCATATCCTTTCGAAGAAGTTTTATATGTCGCGATATAGCTTTTTATGAATGTTAACATAAATATGTTTGAAAAGTCAGGCTTTTTTCATGCGGTTGAACATATTCTTTACAAATGACCAAAAATATTCATTTTTCTAAAATGTTTTACATTATCATATCTAAATTTTTGTAAATTTTGTTGTAAACTAAGGAGTATCTCCCTCATGCAAAGCTCTGTCCTTAGCTGATTTTGGCTTAATATTTAGATCATATTGGTTATTTGTTCTCTATCAGTTTTTACATATTTTTGAGATTATGGTCTTCCAAACGTTTAGATTTTATCTGCACTGAAGAGACATAAAATGTCGAAATGCGCATATGCAGAAATAAAATTCACAGTAACTTCGGTATTTAGTTATTTGGAAGAAGTTTTATATGTCGCAATATAGCTTTTTATGAATCTTAACATAAATATGATTGAAAAGTCAGGTTTCATTATGAAGTTGAAACTTATTCTTTCAAATGACCAAAATTATTCATTTTTCTGAAATATTTTCCATCATCATATCCTTTCAAGGAAGTTTTATATGTTGCGTTATAACTTTTTATGATTCTTAACATAAATATGTTTGAAAAGTCAGGTTTTCATTATGCGGTTGAAACTTATTCTTTACAATTGACCAAAATGATTCACTTTTCTAAAATATTTTACATTATCATATCCTTTTGAAGATGTTTAATATGCCACGATGTAACTTTTTTTTTAAATCTTCACATAAATATGTTTGAAAAGTCAGGCTTTTTTCATGCAGTTGAACATATTCTTTACAAATGGCCAAAAATATTCATTTTCTCAAATATTTTACATCATCATATCCTTTCGAAGAAGTTTTATATGTCGCGATATAGCTTTTTATGAATTTTAACATAAAAATGATTGAAAAGTCAGGTTTTTATTATGAGGTTGAAACTTATTCTTTTCAAATGACCATAATTATTCATTTTTCTGGAATATTTTATATTATCATATCCTTTCGAAGAAGTTTTATATCTTGCGATAAAGCTTTTTATGATTCTTAAAATAGATATGTTTGAAAAGTGAGGTTTTCATTATGCGGTTGAAACTTATTCTTTACTAATGACCAAAATTATTCATTTTTCTAAAATATTTTACATTATCATATCCTTTCGAAGAAGTTTTATATATCGCGATATAGCTTTTTATAAATGTTAACATAAATATGTTTGGAAGGTGAGGTTTTCATTATGCTGTTGAAACTTATTCTTTACAATTGACCAAAATTGTTTATTTTTCTAAAACAATTTACATTATCAAATCCTTTCGAAGAAGTTTAATATGACTGGATGTAACTTTTTATAAATCCTCACATAAATATGTTTGAAAAGTCAGGCTTTTTTCATGCGGTTGAACATATTCTTTAGAAATGACCAAAAATATTCATTTTCTAAAATGTTTTACATTATCATATCCTTTCATTATGCGGTTGAAACTTATTCTTTGCAAATGACCATAATTATTCATTTTTCTTAAATATTTTACATTATCATATCCTTTGGAAGAAGTTTTATATGTCGCGATATAGCTTTTTATAAATCTTAACATAAATATGTTTGAAAAGTCAGGCTTTTTTCATGCGATTTAACATATTGTTTACAAATGACCAATAATATTAATTTTTCTAAAATATTTTACATTTTCATATCATTTCGAAGAAGTTTTATATGTCGCAATATAACTTTTTATGAATCTTAGCATAAAAGTCAGCTTTTTATTATGTGGTTTAAACTTATTTTTTACAATTTACCAAGCTTATCATTTTTCTAACATATATTACATTATCATATCCTTTCCAAGAAGTTTTATATCTTGCGATAAAGCTTGTTATGATTCTTAACATAGATATGTTTGAAAAGTGAGGTTTTCATTATGCGGTTGAAACTTATTCTTTACTAATGACCAAAAATATTCATTTTTCTAAAATATTTTACACTATCATATCCTTTCGAAGAAGTTTTATATGTCGCAGTATAGCTTTTTATAAATGTTAACATAAATATGTTTGGAAGGTGAGGTTTTCATTATGCCATTGAAACTTTTTTTTACAATTGACCAAAATTATTTATTTTTCTAAAAATACTTTACATTATCATATCCTTTCGAAGAAGTTTAATATGTCAGGATGCAATTTTTTTTAAATCTTCACATAAATATGTTTGAAAATTCAGGCTTTTTTCATGCGGTTGAACATATTCTTTACAAATGACCAAACATATTCATTTTTCTCAAATGTTTTACATTATCATGTCCTTTCGAAGAAGTTTTATATGTCGCAATATAGCTTTTTATGAATCTTAACATAAATATGATTGAAAAGTCAGGTTTCATTATGAAGTTAAAACTTATTCTTTTCAAATGACCAAAATTATTCATTTTTCTGAAATATTTTCCATTATCATATCCTTTCAAGGAAGTTTTATATGTTGCGTTATAACTTTTTATGATTGTTAACATAAATATGTTTGAAAAGTCAGGTTTTCATTATGCGGTTGAAACTTATTCTTTACAATTGACCAAAATTATTCACTTTTCTAAAATATTTTACATTATCATATCCTTTTGAAGATGTTTAATATGTCACGATGTAACTTTTTTTTAAATCTTCTCATAAATATGTTTGAAAAGTCAGCCTTTTTTCATGCAGTTGAACATATTCTTTACAAATGACCAAAAATATTCATTTTTCTCAAATATTTTACATCAACATATCCTTTCGAAGAAGTTTTATATGTTGCGATATAGCTTTTCATGATTCTTAACATAGATATGTTTGAAAAGTGAGGTTTTGATTATGCGGTTGAAACTTATTCTTTACTAATGACCAAAATTATTCATTTTTCTGGAATATTGTACATTATCATATCCTTTCCAAGAAGTTTTATATGTCGCGAAATAGCTTTTTATGAATGTTAACATAAATAGGTTTGAAAGGCGAGGTTTTAATTATGCCGTTGAAACTTTTTCTTTACAATTGACCAAAATTATTCATTTTTCTAAGAAAATTTACATTATCATATCCTTTCGAAGAAGTTTAATATGTCAGGATGTAACTTTTTATAAATCTTCACACAAATATGCTTGAAAAGTAAGTGAGAACCGAACCGTCAATCAAAAGATTGAACAATCCATGGACAATGGCAACATCGGACAAACTAAGAAACAAGGAAACCACTTAAGTACGGGACAAAAAAGAAAAATGAAGACACACATATAGATGAACAACACGGACCCAATAAAAACCATGGGTGAGATCAGGTGTACCGGTAGAGTAAGCATCTCCTGCTTCATATAAGACACCCGCCGTGTTGAACATTTGAATTCCGGTAGTAAAGTCAAATCCGATAGAGGAAAAACAAACTTTAGTTACAGAGGGAAAGATCTGTTGAAAAGTCAGGCTTTTTTCATGCGGTTTAACATATTCTTTACAAATGACCAAAAATATTCATTTTTCTCAAATATTTTCCATTATCATATACTTTCGAAGAAGTTTTATATGTCGCGATATAGCTTTCTATGAATCTTAACATAAATATGATTGAAAAGTCAGGTGTTCATTATGCAGTTGAAACTTATTCTTTTCAATTGACCAAAATTATTCATTTTCCTGGAATATTTTACATTATCATATCCTTTCGAAGAAGTTTTATATGTTCTGTTATAACTTTTTATGATTCTTAACATAAATATGTTTGAAAAGTCAGGTTTTCATTATGCGGTTGAAGCTTTTAGTTTTCAAATGACCAAAATAATTCATTTTTAAGAATATTTTATTTTATCATATCCTTTTAAAGAAGTTTAATATGTCACAATGTAACTTTTTTTAAATCTCCACATAAATATGTTTGAAAAGTCAGTTTTTTTCATGCGGTTAAACATATTCTTTACAAATGACCAAAAATATTCATTTTTCTAAAATATTTTACATTATCATATTCTTTCAAAAAAGTTTTATGTGTCGCGATATAGCTTTTTATGAATCTTACCATAAATATGATTGAAAAGAAAAGTCAGGTTTCATTATGCGATTGAAACTTATTCTTTTCAAATGACCAAAATTATTAATATTTCTAGAATATTTTACATTATCATATCCTTTCGAAGAAGTTTTATATCTTGCGATAAAGCTTTTTATGATTCTTAATATAGATATGTTTGAAAACAAGAGTTTTCATTATGCGGTTGAAACTTATTCTTTACAAATGACCAAAAATATTCATTTATATAAAATATTTTACATTACTATATCCTTTCGAAGACGTTTTATGTCGCGATATAGCTTCATATGAATCTCAACATAAATATGTTTGAAAAGTCATGTTTTCATTATGCGGCTGAAACTTATTTTTTTCAAATGACCAAAATTATTCATTTTCCTGGAATATTTTACATTATCATATCCTTTCGAGGAAGTTTTATATGTTGCGTTATAACTTTTTGTGAATCTTAACATAATATGTTTGAAAAGTCAGGTTTTCATTATGCGGTTGAAACTTATTGTTTACAAATGACCAAAATAATTCATTTTTAAGAATATTTTACTTTATCATATAGTTTCGAGGAAGTTTTATAAATCACTGTATAGCTTTTTATGAATCTTTGCATAAATAGTTTCAAAAAGTCAGGTTTTCATTATGTGGTTTAAACTAATTCTTTACAATTGACTAAAATAATCCATTTTTTAAAAAATTTATTGCATTATTATATCCTTTCAAAGATGTTTTATATGTCATGATATAGCTTTTTATGATCCTTAACATAGATATGTTTGAAAAGTGAGGTTTTCATTATGTGGTGGAAACTTATATTCTTTCCTAATGACCAAATTATTCATTTTCTAAAATATTTTACACTATCATATCCTTTCGAAGAAGTTTAATACGTCGCGATATAGCTTTTAATAGGAATCTGAACATAAATATGTTTGAAAAGTCAGGCTTTGATTATGTGGTTGAAACTTCTTCTTTACAAATGACAAAAATTATTCATTTTTCTAAGATATTTACATTATTATTCCTTTCGAAGAAGTTTTTTATGTCGCGATATAGCTTTTTATGAATCTTGACATAAATATTGTTTGAAAAGTGAGGTTTTCATTGTGCAGTTGAAACTTATTCTTTCAAATGGACCAAAATTATTCATTTTCCTAAAATATTTTACATTATCATATCCTTTCGAAGAAGTTTTATATGTTGCGATATAGCTTTTTAGCTCACCTGGGATTAAAGGCCATGTGAGCTTTTGCCATCACTTTGCGTCCGTCGTCTGTCGTCCGTCTGATCGTCAACATTTTCAAAAATCTTCTCCTCTGAAACTGATGGGCCAATTGTAACCAAACTTGGCCTGGATCATCACCAGGGTATACAGTTTAAAAATTGTGTTCGATTAGTTCGTAGATCAAACAAGATGGCTGCTGTTACTAAAAATAGAACATGGAGTTAATTGCTGTTTTTTGCAAATAACTCGAAAAGCGTTATTAGCTCACCTGGCTATAGCCAGGGTGAGCTTTTGCCATCACTTGGCGTCCGTCGTCCGTCGTCCGTCCGTCCGTCCGTCCGTCGTAAACTTTTCTTCAAAAATCTTCTCCTCTGAAACTACTGGGCCAAATGAAACCAAACTTAGCCTGGATCATCACCAGGGTATGTAGTTTTAAAAATTTGTTCGGTTAGTCTGAGGACCAAATAACATGGCCGCTGTTACTAAAAATAGAACATAGGGGTAGATTGCTGGTTTTGGCAAATAACTCAAAAACCGTAGCAGATATCAAAAATCTGACATGGGGGTAAAAATGATTAGAATGACAAGATCTACCTGCCCTGCAATTTTGAAGAAAATCTGATGACCCATTTTAGAGTTATTGCCCTTTTTCCGTGAAATTTTCAAAATTTTTATGGTTTTTATTTTTTATTTCAAAAACTATAACAGATAGAGGTTAAGTCTAAATTGCAAAAATGTTCAGCATATCAAGATCTACCTACATAAAAATTTTGAAGAAATTCTGAATACCCTGATAGGAGTTTTTGCCCTTTATTGGTCAAATTTATCGTGATTTTATACATCTTTTCTTATATTTCAAAAACAGTTCGGGATAGAGGTGAAGTTTGAATTGCAAAAATGTTCAGCATATCAAGATCTACCAACATGTAAACTTTGAAGAAAATCCAAATACCCGTATAGGAGTTATTGCCCTTTATTGGCTGATTTTTTCGTGTTTTTATACTTTTTGTGTTATATTTTAAAAACAGTTTGAGATAGAGTTCAAGTTTAAATTGCAAAAATGTTCAGCATGTCAAGGACTATATTTTATTGAACATGGTCAAGTTGTCCAACCTCATCCAAGATGGCCGCCAGCGGGGAACTTAGTTTAACATTGTACCCTATGGGTAAACACATTCAAAGATCTTCTCCTCTGAAACTACTCGGCAATTGGAACCAAATTTGGTCACAATAGTCCATAGATGGCCCACTTTAAAAATGTGTCCGGCAAGTCCGCAGCATATCCAAGATGGCCGCCAGTGGGGAAGTTGGTTTTATATTGAACCCTATGGAAAGGTATTCAAAGATCTTCTTCCCTGAAGCCGCAGAGCCAATTGTAAACATACTAGGTCAGAATAGTCCTTGGGTGGTCCACTTTCAAAAATTTG
>MJUU01017874.1:0-11730 GCA_002080025.1 Modiolus philippinarum
TTGGAGCTACACTGTAGTATTGGTGGTATTGTAGTATGTTCATTGAAGCTACACTGTAGTATTGGTAGTATTGGGTTATGTTGATTGAAGCTACACTGTAGTATTGGTAGTATTGTAAAGCAGGTTGATTGAAGCTACACTGTAGTATTGGTAGTATTGTACGATGATGATTGGAACTACAAGGCACTATTGGCAGTATTGTATAGTGTGTCGATTGGAGCTACACTGTAGTATTGGTAGTATTGTAAGATGTTGATTGGAGCTACACTGCAGTATTGGTAGTATTGTAAGATGTTGATTGGAGCTACACTGCAGTTTTGGTAGTATTGTATAGTATGTTGATTGAAGCTACACTGTAGTATTGTTAGTATTGTGGTATGTTCATTGGAGGTACACTGTAATATTGGTAGTATTGTATAGTATGTTGATAGGAGCTACACTGAAGTATTGGTAGTATTGTGTAGTATGTTGATTGAAACTACACTGTAGTATTGGTAGTATTGTATAGTATGTTGATTGGAGCTACACTGTAATATTGGTAGTATTCTGTAGTATGTTGATTGAAGCTACACTGTAGTATTGGTAGTATTGTATAGTATGTTGATTGAACCTACACTGTAGTATTGGTAGTATTGTATGATGTTGACTGGAGCTTCAACATAGTATAGGGTCTGTAAGTCTCGTCATGTGACACCGAGAAATTACGATAAAATTTCAATTTGAAAACGTTTCCCGCCAAAATATGACATTGCAGCATTATGACGTCCTAATTTTGTGCTTGAAACGTCATATGCTGTTGTTAAAAATGTAATTTCCGGGTACAAATTATGTGGCCGGAAGTTCCAAAATTAAACGAGACTTACAGACCCTATTGGTACTATTGTGGTATGTTGATAGGAACTACACTGTAGTATTGGTAGTATTGTAGTATGTTGATAGGAGCTACACTGTAGTATTGGTAGTATTGTATAGTATGTTGATTGGGGCTACACTGTAGTATTGGTAGTATTGCATGATGTTGATTGGAGCTTCACTGTAGTATTGGTAGTATTGTTGTATCTTGATTGGAGCTACACTGTAGTATTGGTAGTATTGTAGTATGTTGATTAGAGTTACACTGTAGTATTGGTACTATTGTAGTATGTTGATTGGAGCTGAACTGTAGTATTGGTGCTATTGTGGTTTGTTGATTGGAGCTACACTGTAGTATTGGTAGTATTGTATAGTATGTTGATTGGAGCTACACTGTAGTATTGTAGTATGTTGATTGAACTTACACTGTAGTATTGTTAGTATTGTGGAATGTTGATTGGAGCTACACTGTAGTATTGGTAGCATTGTATAGTATGTTGATTGGAGCTACACTGTAGTATTGGTAGTATTGTGGTGTATTGATTGGAGCTACACTGTAGTATTGGTAGTATTGTATAGTATGTTGATTGAAGTTACACGTAGTATTGGTAGTATTGTAGTATGTTGATTGAAGCTACACTGGAGTATTGGTAGTACTTAAGTATGTTAATTGAAGCTACACTGGAGTATCGGTAGTATTGTAGAGTATGTTGATTGGAACTCCACTGTAGTATTGGTAGTATTGTGGTATTGTGTTTGGAGCTACAATGTAGTATTGGTAGTATTGTATAGTATGTTGATTGAAGCTACTCTGTAGTATTGGTAGTATTGTAGTATGCTGATTGAAGTTACACTGTAGTAATGTTAGTATTGTGGAATGTTGATTGGAGTTACACTGTAGTATTGTTGTATGTTTATTGGAGCTACACTGTAGTATTGGTAGTATTGTGTAGTATGTTAATTGGAGCTACACCGTAGTATTGGTAGTATTGTGTAGTATGTTAATTGGAGCTACACTGTAGTACGAAATACGAAATACTTTATTTGTATCAAAACATTTTCAATAAATGGTTATAAAACAACTAACAACAACATAAAAATACCAAGACATGAATGGTTCAAAACAATATGATTCAATAAATGATAATGTATGAATATACAATTATAGAAACCTTGGGTGGCAGTGACTTTTATGTGTAATTAATAACAATTTGTAAGGTCAATGAAAAGAAGGGGTTTACTCATGTCACTTTTATAGTTAAGTTATATATCTTGGCTACACTGTAGTATTAGTAGTATAGTATAGTGTGCTGATTGGAGCTACACTGTAGTATTGGTAGTATTGTATAGTATGTTGATTGAAGCTCCACTGTAGTATTGGTAGTATTGTGGTATGTTGATTGGAGCTACACTGTAGTATTGGTAGTATTGTAGTTTGTTGATTGAAGCTACACTGTAGTATTGGTAGTATTGTATAGTATGTTTATTGGAGCTACACTGTAGTATTGGTAGTATTGTATAGTATGTTGATTGAAGCTACACTGTAGTATTGGTAGTATTGTAGTTTGTTAATTGAAGCTACACTGTAGTATTGGAAGTATTGTATAGTATGTTGATTGGAGCTACACTGTAGTATTGGTAGTATTGTAGTTTGTTGATTGGAGATACCCTGTAGTATTGGTAGTATTGTAGTTTGTTGATTGGAGCTACACTGTAGTATTGGTAGTATTGTAGTTTGTTGATTGGAGATACCCTGTAGTATTGATAGTACTGTAGTATGTTGATTGGACCTATACTGTAGTATTTATAGTATTGTAGTATGTTGATTGGAACTACACTGTAGTATTGGTAGTACTGTAGTATGTTGATTGGACCTACAGTGTAGTATTGGTAGTACTGTAGTATGTTGATAGGACCTACACTATAGTATTGGTAGTATTGTAGTATGTTGATTGGAGCTACACTGTAGTATTGGTAGTATTATAATATGTTGATTGGAGCTACACTGTAGTATTGGTAGTATTGTGGTATGCTGATTAAAGCTCCACAGGAGTATTGGTAGTATTGTAATATGTTGATTAAAGCTACAATGTAGTATTGGTAGTATTGTAATATGTTGATTGGAGCTACACTGTAGTATTGGTACTATTGTGGTATGCTGATTAAAGCTCCACAGGAGTATTGGTAGTATTGTAATATGTTGATTAAAGCTACACTGTAGTATTGGTAGTATTGTAATATGTTGATTGGAGCTACACTGTAGTATTAGTAGTATTGTGGTATGCTGATTAAAGCTCCACAGTAGTATTGGTAGTATTGTAATATGTTGATTAAAGCTACACTGTAGTATTGGTAGTATTGTAATATGTTGATTGGAGCTACACTGTAGTATTGGTGGTATTGTTAAGTATATTGAGTGGAGCTACACTGTAGTATTGGTAGTATTGTAGTATATTGATTGGTGCTACACTGTAGTGTTGGTAATATTGTATAGTGTGTTGATTGGAGCTACACTGTAGTATTGGTAGTATTGTAGTATGTTGATTGGAGCTACAATGTAGTATTGGTAGTATTGTAGTCTGTTTATTGGAGCGACACTTTAGTATTGCTAGTATTCTATAGTATGTTCATCGGAGCTACACTGTAGTATTTTAGTATTGTAGTATGTTGTTGGAGCTACACTGTAGTATTGGTAGTACTGTAGTATGTTGATTTGACCTATACTGTAGTATTGGTAGTATTGTAGCATGTTGATTGGAATTACACTGTAGTATTGGTAGTATTGTAGTATGTTGATTGAAGCTACACTGCAGTATTTATAGCATCGTAGTATGTTCATTGGAGCTACACTGTAGTATATATAGTATTGTAGTATGTTGATTGGAACTAAACTGTAGTATTGGTAGTACTGTAGTATGTTGATTGGACCTACACTGTAGTATTGGTAGTATTGTAGTATGTTAATTGAAGTTACACTGTAGTATCGGTAGTATTGTAGTATGCTGATTGAAGTTACACTGTAGTAATGTTAGTATTGTATAGTATGTTGATTGGAGCTACACTGTAGTATTTTTAGTATTGTAGTTTGTTGATTGGAGCTACACTGTAGTATTGGTAGTACTGTAGTATGTTGATTGGACCTATACTGTAGTATTGGTAGTATTGTAGTATGTCGATTGGAATTACACTGTAGTATTGGTAGTATTGTAGTATATTGATTGGACCTATACTGTAGTATTGGTAGTATTGTAGTATATTGATTGGTGCTACACTGTAGTATTGGTAGTATTGTAGTATATTGATTGGTGCTACACTGTAGTATTGGTAGTATTGTAGTATGTTGATTGGAGCTACAATGTAGTATTGGTAGTATTGTAATATGTTGAATTGAGCTACGCTGTAGTATTGGTAGTATTGTGGTATGCTGATTAAAGCTACACAGTAGCATTGGTAGTATTGTGGTATGTTAATTGGAGCTACACTGTAGTATTGGTAGCATTGTTAAGTATGTTGACTGGAGGTACACTGTAGTATTAGTAGTACTGTAGTATGTTGATTGGAGCTACACTGTAGTATTGGTAGTATTGTATATTGTGTTGAATGGAGCTACACTGTAGTATTGGTAGTATTGTAGTATGTTGATTGGAGCTACACTGTAGTATTGGTAGTATTGTAGTATGTTGATTGGATTTCCACTGTAGTGTTGGTAGTATTGTAGTATGTTAATTGAAGTTACACTGTAGTTTTGGTAGTATTGTAGTTGTTGATTGGAGTTACACTGTAGTATTGGTAGTATTGTAGTTTGATGATTGGAGCTACACTGTAGTATTGGTAGTATTGTTAAGTATATTGACTGGAGCAACACTGTAGTATTGTTAGTATTGTAGTATGTTGATTGGAGCTACACTGTAGTATTCGTAATATTGTATAGTGTGTTGATTGGAGCTGCCCTGTAGTAGTGGTAGTATTGTAGTATGTTGATTGGAGCTACAATGTAGTATTAGTAGTATTGTAGTATGTTGATTGGAGCTACACTGTAGTATTGCTAGTATAGTATAGTATTTTGATTCGAGCTACACTGTAGTATTTGTAGTATTGTAGTATGTTGATTTGAGCTACACTGTAGTATTGGTAGTATTGTATAGTATGTTGATTGAAGCTACACTGTAGTAATGTTAGTATTGTGGGATGTTGATTGGAGTTACACTGTAGTATTGGTAGTATTGTAGTATGGTGATTGGAACTACACTGTAGTATTGGTGGTATTGTAGTATGTTCATTGAAGCTACACTGTAGTATTGGTAGTATTGGGGTATGTTGATTGAAGCTACACTGTAGTATTGGTAGTATTGTTAAGCATGTTGATTGAAGCTACACTGTAGTATTGGTAGTATTGTATGATGATGATTGGAACTACAAGGTACTATTGGCAGTATTGTATAGTATGTCGATTGGAGCTACACTGTAGTATTAGTAGTATTGTAGTATGTTGATTGGAGCTACACTCCATTATTTGTAGTATTGTAAGATGTTGATTGGAGCTACACTGCAGTTTTGGTAGTATTGTATAGTATGTTGATTGAAGCTACACTGTAGTATTGTTAGTATTGTGGTATGTTCATTGGAGGTACACTGTAATACTGGTAGTATTGTATAGTATGTTGATAGGAGCTACACTGAAGTATTGGTAGTATTGTATAGGATGTTGATTGAAACTACACTGTAGTATTGGTAGTATTGTATAGTATGTTGATTGGAGCTACACTGTAGTATTGGTAGTATTCTGTAGTATGTTGATTGAAGCTACACTGTAGTATTGGTAGTATTGTATAGTATGTTGATTGAACCTACACTGTAGTATTGGTAGTATTGTATGATGTTGATTGGAGCTTCAACATAGTATAGGGTCTGTAAGTCTCGTCATGTGAGACCGAGAAATCACGATAAAATTTCAATTTGAAAACGTTTCCCGCCAAAATATGACATTGCAGCATTATGACGTCCTAATTTTGTGCTTGAAACGTCATATGCTGTTGTTAAAAATGTAATTTACGGGTATAAATTATGTAGCCTGAAATTCCAAAATTAAACAAGACTTACAGACCCTATTGGTACTATTGTAGTATGTTGATAGGAACTACACTGTAGTATTGGTAGTATTGTAGTATTTTGATAGGAGCTACACTGTAGTATTGGTAGTATTGTATAGTATGTTGATTGGGGCTACACTGTAGTATTGGTAGTATTGCATGATGTTGATTGGAGCTTCACTGTAGTATTGCTGGTATTGTTGTATGTTGATTGGAGCTACACTGTAGTATTGGTAGTATTGTAGTATGTTGATTAGGGTTACACTGTAGTATTGGTAGTATTGTAGTATGTTGATTGGAGCTACACTGTAGTATTGGTAGTATTGTATAGTATGTTGATTGGAGCTACACTGTAGTATTGGTAGTATTGTATAGTATGTTGATTGAACTTACACTGTAGTATTGGTAGTATTGTAGTATGTTGATTGAAGCTACATTGTAGTATTGGTAGTATTGTAGTATGTTGATTGAAGCTACACTGGAGTATCGGTAGTATTGTATAGTATGTTGATTGGAACTCCACTGTAGTATTGGTAGTATTGTGGTATTGTGATTGGAGCTACAATGTAGTATTGGTAGTATTGTATAGTATGTTGATTGAAGCTATACTGTAGTATTGGTAGTATTGTAGTATGTTGATAGGACCTACACTGTAGTATTGGTAGTATTGTAGTATGCTGATTGAAGTTACACTGTAGTAATGTTAGTATTGTGGAATGTTGATTGGAGTTACACTGTAGTATTGTAGTATGTTTATTGGAGCTACACTGTAGTATTGGTAGTATTGTGTAGTATGTTAATTGGAGCTACACTGTAGTATTGGTAGTATTGTGTAGTATGTTAATTGGAGCTACACTGTAGTACGAAACAGGCTTGGTGTAATCGTTATCGTTAATCGTAATCAGCTGTAATTGATTACATATTCTTCAGTAATCATGTGTAATCTGTAATCAAGCTCAATTTAGATTACTTGTAATTGTAATGTAATCAATTACAGCTGAAAAATATGAGTAATCATGATTACATTTTGATTACTTTATGATTACTTAGTGATTGATATATATATCAAATATACAAGATTTATATTCCATGTCAAACATGTATACATACTAAAGTTTAGTCTTAATATGTCTAAAATTACAATAATTATTTTACTACATAAGTTATTACCTAATTTAAAATATATAAATATCAATTTATATGTTTCATATGAAAATCAATCAGAAATTCAGAACTCAACCTTAGTTCCATTTTTCTTAAAATTTTAAACATTTTAAGTTTGAAAGGGAAGAAACTGGTAAAGGTCTGAGATGCACATGAAAACAATATTTACTTTGAAAAATTTAATATGTAAACTTTTAAAGAAATAACATTCACTGGTATTCCTTCAATAATTGTTGATCTCGTTTAATGAATTGAATTTAAAACAATCATGCACTAGTACATATCTCTTTGCCATAAAAATGACAAACTAATAATTGTAATAAAAACATGTAGATGCCAACTAATATGCCTAAATAAACAAAAAATAAATTGTCAATACTAATTAGTGTAAAATACTGGATATACAATTGCAAGATTTTAACAACTTCAAAACAATTTCTTAATCAAGTTTTTATTTGTTAATAGAGAAAACTGAGTAATATATCATTTCCAAGTCGGAAAAGATGCAGCTTTTATGAAAATACTGTTGTATCAACCATGAAAAAATATCATTTCACTAAAATTAACATATTATGACCATTGCAATATTATTGTAATAACTGATAACTCTGTGAAGAATTACACTTAAAATATAAAATGCTTAGCATGAAGCATTTGTAATTGAACAATTTTGATCTACTTATCAAAAGATGAACAAAAAATTCAGTTAAGCATGTGGCAGCAAATGACCTTTGTATGAAAAGCATAAATGTATGTTTAGCAATGATCTCTGTTTCAAATGGCACTGGTATCTTTCAAAGACATATATATGTATTCATAAGTAATCACTTGTAATCATGATTACAACAGAGGAAAGTAATGTATTGTAATCAATTACAAATAAAAAATGCTGTAATTGTAATGTAATTGATTACATTTTCAAAGCAAAGTAATAGTAATGTATTCAATTACATTTAAAAGTAATCGACCCCATCCCTGGTACGAAATACGAAATACTTTATTTGTATCAATCCATTTTCAATAAATGGTTATAAAACAACTAACAACAGCATAAAAATACCAAGACATGAATAGTTCAAAACGATATGATTCAATAAATTATAATGTATGAATATACAATTATAGAAACCTGGGGTGGCAGTGACTTTTATGTGTAATTAATAGCAATTTGTAAGGTCAATGAATAGAAGGGGTTTACTCATGTTACTTTTATAGTAAAGATATATATCTTGGCTACACTGTAGTATTGGTAGTATTGTAGTTTGTTGATTGAAGCTACACTGTAGTATTGGTAGTATTGCATAGTATGTTTATTGGAGTCACACTGTAGTATTGGTAGTATTGTATAGTATGTTGATTGAAGCTACACTGTAGTATTGGTAGTATTGTAGTTTTTTAATTGAAGCTACACTGTAGTATTGGAAGTATTGTATAGTATGTTGATTGGAGCTACACTGTAGTATTGGTAGTATTGTAGTTTGTTGATTGGAGATACCCTGTAGTATTGGTAGTATTGTAGTATGTTGATTGGAGCTACACTGTAGTATTGATAGTACTGTAGTATGTTGATTGGACCTATACTGTAGTATTTATAGTATTGCAGTATGTTGATTGGAGCTAAACTGTAGTATTGGTAGTACTGTAGTATGTTGATTGGAGCTACACTGTAGTATTGGTAGTACTGTAGTATGTTGATTGGACCTACACTGTAGTATTGGTAGTATTGTAGTATGTTGATTGAAGTTACACTGTAGTATTGGTAGTATTGTCAAGTATAATGACAGGAGCTACACTGTAGTATTGGTAGTATTGTTAAGTATATTGCCAGGAGCTACACTGTAGTATTGGTAGTATTGTAGTATATTGATTGGTGATACACTGTAGTGTTGGTAATATTGTATAGTGTGTTGATTGGAGTTACACTGTAGTATTGGTAGTATTGTAGTATATTGATTGGAGCTACAATGTAGTATTGGTAGTATTGTAGTATCTTGATTGGAGCCACACTGTAGTATTGCTAGTATTGTACAGTATGTTGATTGGAGCTACACTGTAGTATTTTTAGTATTGTAGTATGTTGATCGGAGCTACACTGTAGTATTGGTAGTATTGTAGTATGTTGATTGGAATTACACTGTAGTATTGGTAGTATTGTAGTATGTTGATTGAAGCTACACTGTAGTATTGGTAGCATTGTAGTATGGTCATCGGAGCTACACTGTAGTATTTATAGTATTGTAGTATGTTGATTGGAACTAAACTGTAGTATTGGTAGTACTGTAGTATGTTGATTGGACCTACACTATAGTATTGGTAGTATTGTAGTATGTTGATTGAAGTTACACTATAGTATTGGTAGTATTGTAATATGTTGAATTGAGCTACGCTGTAGTATTGGTAGTATTGTGGTATGCTGATTAAAGCTACACAGTAGCATTGGTAGTATTGTGGTATGTTGATTGCAGCTACACTGCAGTATTGGTAGTATTGTTAAGTATGTTGACTGGAGCTACACTGTAGTATTAGTAGTATTGTAGTATGTTGATTGGAGATACACTGTAGTATTGGTAGTATTGTATAGTGTGTTGATTGGAGCTACACTGTAGTATTGGTAGTATTGTAGTATGTTGATTGGAGCTACACTGTAGTATTGGTAGTATTGTAGTATGTTGATTGGAGCTACACTGTAGTATTGGTAGTATTGTATAGTGTGTTGATTGGAGCTACACTGTAGTATTGGTAGTATTGTAGTATGTTGATTGGATTTCCACTGTAGTATTGGTAGTATTGTAGTATGTTGATTGAAGTTACACTGTAGTATTGGTAGTATTGTAGTTGTTGATTGGAGTTACACTGTAGAATTGGTAGTATTGTAGTTTGATGATTGGAGCTACACTGTAGTATTGGTAGTATTGTTAAGTATATTGACTGGAGCTACACTGTAGTATTGGTAGTATTTTAGTATGTTGATTGGAGCTACACTGTAGTATTGGTACTATTGTATAGTGTGTTGATTGGAGCTGCACTGTAGTATTGCTAGTATTGCATTGTATTTTGATTGGAGCTACACTGTAGTATTTGTAGTATTGTAGTATGTTGATTGGAGCTACACTGTAGTATTGGTAGTACTGTAGTATGTTGATTGGACCTATACTGTAGTATTGGTAGTATTGTAGTATGTTGATTGGAGCTACACTGTAGTATTTATAGTCTTGTAGTATGTTGATTGGAGCTAAACTGTAGTATTGGTAGTACTGCAGTATGTTGATTGGACCTACGCTGTAGTATTGGTAGTATTGTAGTATGTTGATTGAAGTTACACTGTAGTATTGGTAGTATTGTAATATGTTGATTTGAGCTACACTGTAGTATTGGTAGTATTGTGGTATACTGATTAAAGCTACAAAGTAGCATTGGTAGTATTGTGGTATGTTGATTAAAGATACACTGTAGTATTGGTAGTATTGTAATATGTTGATTGGAGCTACACTGTAGTATTGGTAGTATTGTTAAGTATGTTCACTGGAGCTTCACTGTAGTATTGGTAGTATTGTAGTATGTTGATTTGAGCTTCCCTGTAGTATTTGCAGTATTGTATAGTGTGTTGATTGGAGCTACACTGTAGTATTGGTAGTATTGTAGAATGTTGATTGGAACTCCACTGTAGTATTGGTAGTATTGTAGTATGTTGATTGAAGTTAAACTGTAGTATTGGTAGTGTTGTAGTTTGTTAATTGGAGTTACACTGTAGTATTGGTAGTATTGTAGTTTGATGATTGGAGCTACACTGTAGTATTGGTAGTATTGTAGAATGTTGATTGGAGCTACACTGTAGTATTGCTAGTATTGTATAGTATGTTGATTGGAGCTACACTGTAGTATTTGTAGTATTGTAGTATGTTGATTGGAGCTACACTGTTTATTTGTAGTATTGTAGTATGTTGATTGGAGCTAAAGTGTAGTATTAGTAGAACTGTAGTATGTTGATTGGACCTACGCTGTAGTATTGGTAGTATTGTAGTATGTTGATTGAAGTTACACTGTAGTATTTGTAGTATTGTAATATGTTGATTGTAGCTGAACTGTAGTATTGGTAGTATTGTGGTATACTGATTAAAGCTACACAGTAGCATTGGTAGTATTGTGGTATGTTGATTAAAGCTGCACTGTAGTATTGGTAGTATTGTAATATGTTGATTGGAGCTACACTGTAGTATTGGTAGTATTGTTAAGTATGTTGATTGGAGCTACACTGTAGTATTGGTAGTATTGTAGTATGTTGATTGGAGCTACACTGTAGTATTGGTAGTATTGTAGTATGTTGATTGGATCTACACTGTAGTATTGGTAGTATTGTAGTATGTTGATTGGATCTACACTGTAGTATTGGTAGTATTGTATGATGCTGATTGGAGCTACACTGTAGTATTGGTAGTATTGCATGATGTTGATTGGAGCTACACTGTAGTATTGGTAGTATTGTAGTATGTTGATTGGAGCTACACTGGAGTATTGGTAGTATTGTAGTATGTTGATTGGTGCTTCACTGTAGTATTGGTAGTATTGTATAGTATGTTGATTGGAGCTACACTGTAGTATTGGTAGTATTGTAGTATGTTGATTG
>MJUU01017874.1:16323-26441 GCA_002080025.1 Modiolus philippinarum
TATCAAATAAGATGTGTCGGACTTTCCTGTTTTTCGAGCTCGAAACCGTTTAAATACCAAGACATAAATAACTGTCTTATTATACGATGTTTTCAATAATTTTATTTGTTTCAGTTAACATAATCTGATAATTATTGAAATTTTCCCTTCAATTTAATTCACGATTTTTTGTTTTATGATAATAAATTTACGGAAAACTATTGCGATCGCAGTTTTAAGAAATACTGTTTGCAGAAGGGAAATAAACACAGGTAAAAAAATGTTAAATGCATTTCACTGCAAAATACAATTTCATATCTGATGTGAAAAAGAAAGGAAATGGGGTAAATGTCAAGGAGACAACATCCAATATCCAGGTTAAAACGACCAAAAACAAGTAATTCTTGTCATAAGTCTATTTAATTTCATTTTTTTAAATATTATTTTGTTTAACTTGAAGTATATGAAATACGTGTAAATATTGGACACGTAATGAATATTTGTCAAGGCTGTAACATGGCCAGAGCAGCCTTAAGTAGAACGGTCATGGCCAGAACAGACTTAGGTAGAACGGTTATGGGTAGAACAGGTCAGAGCAGTCATGGCTCTAACCAGAACGGCCGAGATTCTAGCTATGGCCATGACTGGTCAGAGCGATCAGGATTCTAGAGCAGACCTAGACCAGTTCTAGAGTTAACTTGGATGAGCTTAAATTTATGACTGCTCCAAGTTAACTTTATGAGAGGTTATGTCTGCACCCCACTGTACCGGGTGTAATCAAGATCCGATACTTGCACACCATATATATTTTTACTTTTCTTCGTTCTCGTTTAAAACAACGATTTCATTGATGTAGATTTTTATTCCTTTCACAGGTCTTGCTTGTAAATATGAACTTACCGATATGACGTTTCAAAAATACAACATCTATCCCCCAGGGGGGGGTACTCTCATTCATTATCTGTACCTAGGCTGGTCCCCGGAAAAAAATTTTAACCCCCAAAAATAGTACTTTTTTCAAACTACCCCAAAAAAAATAGTTCTTTTTCAAATCAAACCAAAAAAATAGTTGCTTAAATAAGTGAACCCAAAAAATTATGTTAGAAAAATAACACTTAAATATATACATGTTGTATTTTAATATAAAAAAAAGAAAATTGAAATTAAATTGACAAAATTTAAAAGTTTCCTCAGTTTAACATCTTATAAAAATTAATTACTAGATCATTGTAATCACTGTCGTGCTGACAAATCAGTTGACTTTATTATTTGAGTAACCCCATGTGTTTATCCATGGTATATTTCTTCATTTTCTATGCAAACAAAACACCCAAATATATGACATATTTGCCTACCCCTGAAAAAAATATCTTACAATTATTAATACCCCAAAAAATGGTTAATAATATTTCTAACCCCAAAAAATAGCTTGGAATTTCTTGAACCCAAAAAAATAGCAAAATTCGGAAATTTACACCAAAAAAAATAGTACCAGCCTAGGTACGGGAAAAGATTTTGGGTACCCCCCCCCCCCCTGGAATCTATCCCTTACTGATATGACATGTCACATATACAACATCTTTTCCTTACCGACATGACATGACACATATACAACATGTATCTCTTACCGATATGACATTACCTATATTATATGTAACATATACAACATTTCCGATTTGACATGTCACATAAATAACATCTATACCTCACAGATATGACATGCCACATGTACAACATCCATCTCTTACCGATATGACATGTCATCATCTTCACCTCCCCAACCCCAAAATAAGTTGGAAAATCCATTGATGGTCTGAAAGTGGTACTTGTTCATCACCAGCACTCCTCCAACTAACATGTCATACTGCAACCTAAACAATGATGGTCAAATTAAGATGTCTTTTGATACAAATAAATAAAGACTTTCAGTGCATTTCATGCAGACTAATTTATCCAACAGACAAAATATCCACAAAGGCCTGCGTCTTTCAATAATATCAGTATTTTTTTTCATCTGCATTTAATAAACACGTTGTCGGAATAGATGTCTGCAGAAATCATATTTCATATAAATCAAACAAATATTATTTTCCAGAAATCTTTATACCAATCATCGATTATTTCATCACATATATTGATTGTCAGAATTTTTCTTTTCTTTTCTCTAAAAACCGACACGTATCGTCTTTGTAATTTGTCTTGTCTATATCATCTCTGGTGAAATAGTAGCCATTTGAGAGATATTTATTCAACCTAGTCTGGCATTGATCATTCAAAATTAGAAATGTGAAAATTTCTCTTGGGAACATAAGAGTACATTCTTCCGTAAATGGTGGTTTACAGTGTGAAATGACCCATGTGAGATCGATGCATGCGACCTCACCTCACACCGGTAAATGACCAAAAAGACGTGTTGATTTTTGTGATACAACAATCGTAACCATGACTAAACGTCATAAAACACCTGACGTCACAAATGTAAGAAACACTCAAATGACGACAACGTTGTTCAAACAGTTTCTAAAAGTTTCTTTTTGCTTTTTACGGAAGAATTAATATATATGTACTTGCATGACATCGAAATAAAAGATCGTGTCAGAAATTCTACGTCTTTTCCTCACGTTTCGCTACGCTCAACTCGAGAAAAGACGAAATTTCCAATCTTTAATCTGATCTTATGCAAGATCCTTTTAATCTCACTTATAGATATATTGATGATGTTCTTTCCATTATTAACGCATCTTCTGCTAAATGGATCCCATTGATTTATCGTCTTTCCCTCCGCCTTTCTCAGCCTGCAGAGCCCTTCCACAAAAGCCATATCCGGTTGACCCGAATTATCAAGAGGTTGACCTGGAGTTATCAAGGCAATTCTCCCAATGTTTGACAAGCAATATCCTTTTTATCCGTTTGCTAGGAATAAATCTTAATTGGATAAAAAATCTATTATATTTTCCGTTCTCAATTTGTAAACAAATTATTACCACCAATACACAAAAATAAAAACGAGACGTTCGCAAAAATACGGAAAAAAGGTCTCTGATAACTTCAGCAGAGCCACCATTTTGTTTACATTGTGACGTCAAAAAAATGCCTAGGAACTGGGGGACAAATGTAAAGAATGAGAGGTTCTGCGATGAAAAAATTGACTTTATTTCGATTTGTTAACATGGTTTGATGAAACAAAAAATCTAAATTTAATAACGTTTGTCAAAAAAAAAATATTGTGAAGTAATAAAATAACTACAAAACATTTCCAATTTTGTAAAAAATGAATGAACCTCATCCCGCGCAACCTTGGGGGAATTTGACACAAAACCTTATAAACTATTGTATAGAAATAAGAAATAAAAGACGATAAACAAGTTATCTGAATTTTGAAAGCTGGAATATTGTAAAATATCATCCTGTGAGCCAGAATATGAAGCATAGAAGCTTCATATTCTGGCGAGCGGGATGATATTTTACTATATACAGATGTCAAAATATACATATCCGCCGGAGTTGGAGATGAGGAAAGCGACGGATACCATCGGATCTGCATCGTTTTTGGACTTGCATCTCAAATTTGACGGGGTTGGTCATCTCGGTGCTGAGGTTTGCGACAAAGGGGACGATTTTGGTTTCAAAATTATCGGTTTCCCTAACATGGACACTGATATTCCAGCTTCTCCTGCTTGTGGAGTGTGTGTTTTGCAGCTGATTAGTTGCGCAAGAGATGGCACAAATTATACAGACTTTCTCACTGGACGTGGTCGTCTTCGTTAGATAAGGCTTCGAAGGATTCCGTCTCATTGAAAGGATTCTTGATGGATATCGGTCCATTGTGGAGAGGTTTGATTTTCGGTCCGGGCTCTGGTTCGGGGTTCTTTTTTTTTTGCCTGGTGCTGGGATGATCGTTTCTTTTGACTGTCTGCGACCTTTCAGTGGCAGTTGCTGTTGGGTTGCTTTTGAATATTAAGTAAGAATTTACATCGTAGTCCACAAATATAAGTCAAACGAAGCATAGCAAAATGTAGGGCCAATATTATTTGCAAATAATTTAAGACAAACGAAGCATAGAGCGAAAAATTAGGCAAATAAAAAAGTCAAACGAAGCACAGCGAAAAGTAGGACCAATATTATAGTCCACAAATATAAGACAAGGCCAATAATACAATATATGTGAAGGATACCGACAAATAGGACCAATATTTTAGTCCACAAATATAAGACAAACGAAGCGTAGCGAAAAATGGGGCCAAGATTATCGGCAAATAAGATCATTCAAACGAAGCACAGCGAAAAGTAGGACCAATATCGTAGTCAACAAATATAAGACAAACAAAGCATAGCGAAAATAGGGCCAATATTATAGGCCAAGAATATAAGACATGTGAAGGATACCGACAAACAGGACTTATATTGTAGTCCACAAATATAAGACAAACAAAGCATAGCGAAAATAGGGCCAATATTATAGGCCAATAATATAAGACATGTGAAGGATACCGACAAATAGGACTTATATTGTAGTCAACAAATATAAGACAAACGAAGCATAGCGAAAAATAGGGCCAAAATCATAGGCCAATAATATTAGTCAAACGAAGCACAGCGAAAAGTAGGAACAATATCATAGTCCACAAATATAAGACAAACAAAGCATAGCGAAAAATAGGGCCAATAATATAGGTCAATAATAGAAGACATGTGAAGGATACCGACAAATAGGACCAATATTATAGTCTACAAAATAAGTCAAACGCAGCATAGCGAAAAATACGACCACCAATGTTATAGTCAACAAATACAAGTCAAACGAAGCATAGCGAAAAGTAGGGCCAATAATATGAGACAAGTGAAACATATACTTGATTTTCAACGAGATATAACACCGCTAGTCCGGGTGCTAGTCGAAACTGCTTTATCTTTCTGTGGGATTTAACACTGGTGTTAACACTTGTAAGCTTAATTGCTAAAACACTTAGGGTTAGGGTTAGGGTTAGGGTTAGGCTAGCTAGCAGTAACTGCGAGCATTTGTCCGGACAGGACCTGTGTGTATTGTCTTCATGTTTTATGTACTTCATTGTAAGGGTACTCGTCTTGATAAGTTGGGCTTTTTTCTAGTTTGATTTTTACTGTTGGTCTTTTTGTGTATTTATTTTTAGCCATTCACCACACATAGGGAGAGGGTTTGGATCCAAGAAAACGAGTTTAACCCCACCGGTCCCAAGTCAGGAATATGTTGGTCATTGGCTTGTCCTTGTCTTCTTATAAAATTTTAGTTTCTTGATATTTGGGTTATTGGATGTATGTTTCCATTGATTTATTCACTTTTTTAACTTTTCGGGGCCATTTAGGGCTTACTATATGGTGTGAGGTTCCTCATTGTGTTGAAGACCATACGGTGACCCCTAGATGTTTTGTTTTTGGTCGTTTTAACCTGGATATGGGTGTTGTCTCCTTGACATTTACCCCATTTCCTTTCTTTTTCATATTGTAAATATAGAATATTACATGGGTAAATCCACCCGAAACGCCAATATCATCCCGGACGCTTGCGTGAGGGATGATATTGGTCGAGAGTTAATATACAGCATGTAATACGGATTAACCAACATCAAATGATATTTATATATTTGAAACAGAAGAGTAGTTCTTTAATTTAAATAACACGTGACTTTTGATACAGATTTTTAGGGCTTTAATGAAGGGTAGCAGCCGTGACTGATATCGATAAGATCAAGACCTGACAATATAGGACCAGACCTGGGGTCAATTACTTTCAAATGTAATTAATTAAATTACAATTACATTCCAAATTTCCTCAAGTAAATTACAATTACAATTACAGCATTTTCTTTGTTGTAATTAATTAAATTACAATTACTTTAGGAAAGTAATTAATTAAATTACAAATTACATTTCAATGTGGCATTTCATATGATATGTATGATATGATACAAACTTTAAAGGGCAAAATCCAAAGACAATTTTCAACAAGCAATTTTGATGAAAGGTAAAATCTACATGAAAACAGATATTTTGGGTCTGCTAACTTATATTTCAATCAACTTTTCAAAATTGGGCGTCTAAACTATAGACCATGGTAAAAATCAAACGACTGCATCGGTCAGTTGCCCTTTTCTATGGTCCCAACTGAAAAATTGTTTAGTTAATGTTCACGAAAAAACATTGATGTTATTTTTTATGGTTTTCATTTTCATCATTAAGTATTTATGTATTTCTTGATGATTTAGCTACAAAAAATTGACAGATCTTTCGTATTCTATGTTTTGGTTTAAAGAAAAAAAAACGTAACATTCTAACTCATATATGCTTTCTATGGTTTTGAACAGATATCATTTTTTTTTCAAAATTTCATATTAATCAGATATTTTTCAAACACCATACCATTATATACAATGATATATATTCATTCATTTTATCATTCAAAAAAGAAAGAAAAATTAACATAATTTGACATGTTGTTTTATCTTAGTATTAAAATAGATTATTTGGTTTTTAAATCAATTAAAACCTTCAATTTGTGACATTTTGTTTTGATAGGTAAAATTTAATTGCTGCAAATTAGTATGTTTATACAGCCTTTACACTCTAAATTTGTGTAGTAATTTACCTTTGAGGACAGGAAATGTCAATTAATGAATTAAATAATATTTCTCTTGATTAACTGACACTCATATCAACAACTCATGTGTTCATATATGCATCGATTTTGTATAATTCAAATGGAAAATATATTCTTAAAAACATGAATACCCAATCCTACAAAACACACAAAAAAGTAATGTTTTACAAACAAAATTGGCCATTTTTCTGATGTATATGAAGCATGTGTTTTAAATTTCAATTTTCGACTATACATCCAAACATAGGATAGTACTTAAATTTAGTAAATTAACATTGTCATTTGTAAATATGAAGAACAACAATAAAAGCATTGTTCCATTGCTTATTATTACCATGTATTTGTAGAGACTCCATATCCCTTCATTGTTAATATATTACTATTATTTTAAAATAAGTGATAATGTAAGTAGAAATATTACAAAAGTATTGAGAACATTTTGTCTATCTTTTACCTTAAGATGTTATTTTAAATAAGTCTATGATTTTTTACAAATAAATTTCAAAATACATGTAAATCAAACTTGTTCACAAGTAATTGTAAAGTAATTGAAAAAGTAATTGTAATTACATGGTTTTCCAGCCGTGTAATCAATTAAATTACAATTACATGTAATTGAATTTTCTCTCAATTACAAATTACATTCAATTACATCAGAAAATGTAATTAATTACAGTCAATTACAATTACATTTTTCAATTATCCCAGGTCTGTACAGGACTAAAGGTGACGTCTGTATTGCACAAGCAGGGTTCTTGCATTTATAACTAAATATATACCGGATAATACTTATAGATTATTACATGTCGTTTTCCATACCGGCCCTGGTATTAGTTCGAGGCGTAGCCTGAGGGCTGATATGGGTCGAGGGCTAATACCAGGGACGGATTGGAAAATGACATGTAATGATCTATTTATCACATATTTTAAATCTAATGAGGAAGAAAAATACAAATCGGAATTAGATATAAAGCAATAACAGTATTTTTAGCATTTATCAATTTAATACCACGGATGAAAGGTTAAGAGAAGTTTAGCCCTGCGGCAAAACGCGTAATGCCATTTTTTTTTTTTTTTTTTTTTTTTTTTTTTTTGATAACCNAATCAACAATAATGTGGTATTATAGAAAAAATAAAAATTCCTTACAGGTAGTCTTTGTGTACCTTTATTACCTATCTTAGTAGGAACCAGTTTTGTAGGGGGCTTTAGATTTGTGGTGGTTTTGTCTAATTTTTGTCGATTTGATTTGTCTTACTCCGTTCGCCTAAATTTGTATAAAAGCTCAATTGCCGTGTTACCTTTTTATATTTTTTTTCAGAATTTCCATCTTTCTCTCTGTTTTTGCTTCGGTAATCGTTTTCCAATGTATTCGCTGAGTCCCAGCGACGTGACTATGATATCCGTAAATTATGGCTGACATCAACAAAGCTAAAAAGGATATAACTATCCCCATTCTGAAACAATAATGAGCCAGAGCCAGACGTTTTTTTCTAAATTCCGAAATCCTGAGCTTTAAAACATGTAATCCCGACATCCCGAAAACTCCCTCCCCCCCAAAAAAAAGAAACAAGCGGAAAGCTGTCAATGTGACAGCAAATCGGATTTTCTTTTACATGGACAGTATATCTTACACATGGGTTGACCCTGAATATTTGAAATGTACTTAAAATTTTCATTGATTTTCAATGTTAAACCCTCCATCAAAGTAACCTATTTCTGAAAGTTCAGCAACTTGGATTTTAATCAAAAAGGAAAATAAACCTCTGATACAGGTACAAATTATCTGCATTATAAAAACTTCCTGGCTATTAAACTGTAGGAGATTTGTTCTGGACTTTCGTTATAGAAAGTTTTGTATAGAAGACAGATGTAAGGATGAAAATATAGTTCTGTCATGAATTTTCCATATGAAGTCAGAAGTCCGAGTGATGGTGAACAGAGATACGGGATTTCAATGACACCGTATTCAATATACATAATTGATCAGTAAATGAAACATCTGGATACATGAACGTTCACATATTTTATTTTCTGCAGATATCACATAATTCATACATAATATATACAAAATATATACATGAAAACTTTCCGCTCGCCAAGCGTAGCTCGACACTTAAATTACATTTTCGAAAGTCGAAATGTCTCCTTCTTTTTTTTGAGACGACGCTTTTCCAAGTTTTTAAACTAAAACCCCTGTCTTGTTTTTGGAAACCCCGGAAACCACTTTAACCAATAATAAAAGAATTAATTTACTATTATTTACTCCACTTTTAATACGTTTTGACATGTTAAATAAATTAACTCGGCATTGTTGTCTGTGGCTTATGTTGTGTTCTTAATCTTTGATAATCCACAAATATGTGTTGGGACGCCGGTACAATTAGAAATTAAACAACATGACAAAAATAAGTAAAATATCAAAAGTTCGATAAATACAAAATTATTTAAAATGAAAATGTTAAAAAGAGATTGTAAACGGAAAATGAAGACTTTTGATACCAAACATGTCATGAAAAGATGCAAAATACAAGATTTGATATTTTGGACATTTTTACACTATGACAGGACCCCTTTTAGTAAATATTTGACCTAAAAATGGCCAAGTACAACAACTGGTGATTTTGGCATTATTCATCAAAAATAAAAATGAAAGTACAATGCACACCTTTGATATATATACAACTGATACGCATAATAAAAACTTGCTGTCTTCAAAATTGTAGAAGATTTGCTCTGGACAAATGGGGTATCCTGTTGACAAACATTTGACGTAAAAAAATTAAGTTCAACAACTGTTTTTTGGGGCATATATTACCAAAAATCAAAACCAAAGAACCATGCACACCTTTGATATATGTACAATTTATCTGCAAAATAAAAACTTCCTATCTCAAATACTGTAGGAGATTTGCTCCGGACAAAGGGGGTACCCTATTGTTAAAAATTTGACGTAAAAGTGACTAAGTTCAACAACTAATATTTTTGACATAAATTATCCAAAATCAAAATCAAAGAACCATGCACACCTTTGATATATGTACAATTGATCTGCCAAATAAAAACTTCCTATCTCAAATACTGAAGGAGATTTGCTCCGGATAAAGGGGGTACCCTATTGTTAAAAATTTGACGTAAAAATGACTAAGTTCAATAACTGATATTTTTGACATAAATTATCCAAAATCAAAATCAAAGTACCATACACACCTTTGATATATGTACAATTGATCTGCAAAATAAAAACTTCCTATCTTAAATACTGTAGGAAATCTGCTCCGGACAAAGGGGGTACCCTATTGTTAAAAATTTGACGTAAAAATGACTAAGTTCAACAACTGATATTTTTGACCTAAATTATCCAAAATCAAAATCAAAGTACCATGCACACCTTTGATATATGTACAGTTGATCTGCTAAATAGTACCTAAATAAAAACTTCCTTTCTAAAATACTGTGGGAGATTTGCTCCGGACAAATGATGTACCCATTTGGCAGCCCCCCCCC
>MJUU01017875.1:0-13886 GCA_002080025.1 Modiolus philippinarum
ATAGTGGCATAACCTTCCAGTGACTGTAATGACAGATTCTTTATTTTCTAGTTCAGAACAAGATCTAGAGAGACCTTTCTCAGACTGGATTTCCAAACATTCTCGTGCATTAAAGGATCTCTGTTTTCTGGTATTTCAGGCAGACTCGCCATACTCCCTTTCCATAATTTCCTTTACGGTTGTTTAATCCGCCAAATTCACAATAAACGATGGGTTAACGCACGAAAACCCGTCAAAAGTGTCAGCGAAATCAACTTTTGTTTTGTTGTTGACAAAACCATTCGGAATATAAACCGGAAGTAGCGATTTCTTCAAAGAAAACGATAAATCAAGAGAGCTTCGAATGAAATTTGAGTTGTCTCTCTTTGATCAATTCAGGTGAAAAAGCGGGAAAATTTGAACGCGGATTTTGTTACCGTTGTATTTATTTTTTGGGGACAATAAATACAGGCCAGCGGCAAGGTTTTTGCCCATGCGGCGGTATCTGAGAACCAGATAATTAATTTTACATGGCCCTAAAGTTTGTGATTTTGGTGCAGATCGGAAAACCAACATGGCTGCTGTGACTAAAAATAGAACATAGGGATAAATTGCAGTTTTTGGCTAATAACTCGATAACCGTTACAGATATCAAAAATCTGAAATGGAGTAAAAAAGATCAGCATGATGAGATCTACCCACTGTGCAATTTTGAAGAAAATCGGAAAACCCATCTCGGAGTTATAACCCTTTTTCAGTCAAATGTTCAAAATTTTTGCAATTTTTTATTTCAAAAAGGGTTACAGATAGAGGTCAAGTGAAAATTGCAAAAATGTTCAGCATATCAAGATCTACCCACCCTGGAATTTTGAAGAAAATCCATAAACCCTGGTAGGAGTTATTGCCCTTTTTTCACCGAATTTTTAAAATTTTCGTATTTTCGTCTTTTATTTCCAAAACTGTAGAAGATGAAGGTTAAGTGTAAATTGATGAAATGTTTGCCATGCTGTGACGACTTCAAAACTGATTTTGAAAATTGTTCCTTGACCGCCATTTTCAAAATGGCCGCCAAAAAAGGCGGGAAAATTCAACATTGTCCGATTATAATGAAATTTGGTTTCCAAATAGGTCTTGATGTCGCAACTTCAAAACTGATGTTAAAAATTGTTCGTTGACCACCATTTTTAAAATGGCCGCCAAAAAAGGCGGGAAAATTCAACATAGTCTGATTTCAGTGAAATTTGGTTTCCAAATAGGCAAAATAAAAAAATAAATTAGCTTCTCAGGCCCCTGCCTCATCTCTTTTCTGGGAACTAATTTTACTTTTTTATTCAAGTTTCAAATAAAAAAAATTGAAAATCACCTGCCTCATCACTTTTTGGGTATTTCAGTAATGTAAAAAGACGCCTCATCATGATTTTGAACCAATAAAAATAAAAATCTTCTCCCTCCCTGCCTCATCATTTTTTCAGAAAAGTGGCCTGAGAATCTAATCATTATTTTTGTATAGCCATAGATATTGATGTTGCGACTTCAAAACCGATGTTGAAAATTATTTGTTGACTGCCATTTACAAAATGACATCTCGACTTCAAATCTGGTGTCGAAAGTGGTCCTTAGCAAGAATGTATTTTGTCAAATAAGCCCAACAAAGAAGTATAGTAAAACATGATCAGACTTTAAATACAGTTCAAGATATTGGTGGTGTTCGAGCTACGAAAGTCTGAGAAACTGAAGATTAACTGTATATCTTACAATGTTACCTTGATTGTGGCAACTGAAAGCCAGGTGAGCGATACAGGCTCCTGGGAGCCTCTGGTTTCTTTGAAGCTATGATTGATGACAATACCTGCTGTAAATTTACTGAAAAAGTTCCTTTTAAACACGATTTAAAGAACAAATAGGATGTCAGAGATACAAAATATGATTTTTTGCAATTTTTCTTCAAAATCTTTACCTAATCCCACAAATTGTAACTTTTCTATATATTAAATTTAGAACTACATGTGTGACTGAATGAGGACTGTCATTGAAACTAAAATGAAAAGCATTTAAATGCTTAAACTAGGAAGCAAATAGAAATAGAGAGCTTTCAAATTCAAAATCTGCATATTGGGAATTGTTTGAGAGGATCCTCTCATGGAAGGCCACTTTCCTGTTGCAGAAGGGGTGGCCTCTCAAGAGAGGGACTACTGTAGTAGAATTCAGTGAATGATTCCTCAAAATTTAGTTTTGTAGAATCAACTGATTTTGTATCTTTATCCATATTAGCATATTACACAGACAGTAACTATGACCTATTTTGAAATTGTAATCTAGCAGTCATAGTGGATGAAAAGGATATTGTTGGTCTGTATTCCAACTTCAAGGAACCCCATTGTAAACTTCACAAGGACATTATTGTAAAGGTTGTGATGAGATGTTTTTGTGGCAAAGAAGCGATTCAAGTCGGAATCCCATTTGGTTATTCAGCTTAGACTTGTTAATTCCTTGTATGTTCACACCAAAAAAATATTTTTGGTGAAAACTGGAAGAAAACATTCAAATATGGAAACATTTTAAATTCAAACTTTCACCGTGGAAAACTGTAAATGTAAAACACAGTCATCTGTAGCTCCTTCACTGCCTCCAAAAGGAGACCTTGTAAAGTAATTTTACACTATTAATTGTACTGCACTGTATCTTTTGTTTATAATATGAATATTAGTTTTATTCAATGACATACCAGACAAATAATTATGAAAACTTATCTTTCAGCCTCATCCCACTACCATACAAGGAGATAGGATGATAAGTAACATGAATATGGCAGCTTTAATGGATCCAGAGGCAAAGGTTAGATAGTTTTAGTATGAAATGAACATGTATTTTAGTAAAAATGTCAGTCCAACTTATAATTCTTGAATTTGCAGAAACAAGAAAATTGCAGCAGAGCCATGAGAGGGAGTATAAAACTTGAAGTTCTTCCATAAAAACATAAAGCATAGGAAATATTTATATTTTGAGCCCCCCTCCTCATAAGTTCACATGATTGGTCATCATTGTTTAAAAAATTATTTTATTGATAATAGAGGGTATAATCCCCTACCCCCTTGAGTCCAGAGTACACCCAAAATTTCAGATGAAGTCCAGAGTCCATTTTTTATTTTTTGATTTTTTTTTTTTTAATTTGAAGTACAAGTCCAAAATGCTGTGACTTTTGAGTCCATGGAGTCCATGGACACAAGTAGTCAAGTCCAAAGTATGCCAAAAATAAAGCCCAAGTCCTGAGTCCAAAAAGGGGGTTATACCCTCATAATAGCGAATTGTGAGACTTGACAGGTGTGCTCAAGTTCCCTAAATACACTCTCCAATTCACAGTAAAATATTCAAATTCACACCTACTCAGATAATTTTATAATTTACGATCCCAGCATATACATTTCACCAGTTTATGTTACCTCTGAATGCACTGCAATCTCAACAGCACTTTGTAGTTGTCGGTCTTTGAAGTGTGACATATTTCCAGTGTTGCAGACGCTTAGTTGTTTTCATTTGAAGGTTGAAGATTTTCAGATTAATTTGAGCATTATTATCTTTAAAAGCGTAATGCCATTTCATTTTTGAAAGTTATCAGTCAAATATTCACGCCAGTAGGCTATCAAATAGCTTTGGCCTAAGGCAAGGAAAAGGGAATATCTAACTTCAAGGTAAGACAAATATCATTCATAGCAATTTCATCATCGGTGAGCATATTTTTGATAAATGATTGCAAGAACATTTGTTAACAATTTACCGCTATCTTTATTTACATTGTCATGACATCCGCTTTCGCCGTTTTCATATATTTCCTGATACTTGAGGGGAATGCGTTGCCTTTGGCTCCCTCATGCCCTCATTATGCGCCTTCGACACATCAAAACTATTCATTGTTTGGTATTCATCACAATGTTTCTGCCTTTGGCACGACAGTAACAGTTTTGTCCTTATTGCAGTCATTGTGCCTTCGGTAGGTCTTTAAATTGACTCAGATACTTGCATGACTTGGGGAACTGATGATAAGCCCAAATGGTTGCTATGGACTGACAAACGTTTTGTCATGGGGAACCACACTTTCTTTGTTGTTTATTCTTTATTTATGTTAGTAGTGGTTGTGCCTTCGGCACGACAGTTGTATCAACTTGTTCATATTATTCGTGCCTTCAGCACGACATTTACTTCCATAATTATTAATTTGCACGTACGAAACAGCCTGTCTTGTGTGATCTTGTGTTGTCTTGTTTTCGAAAATACAAAATACAGACCAGTTTTCTGTTTGGTGATACAATCGTGCCTTTGGCACGAAACTTAATGAGAAATTGTTAATACTTTTTATTTCATTATTTAGTATCCGATTTGGTGTGGTGGCGTCTTCAGCGCGACATGCGATTTCAGTTTCGAAACCTCGTGTATAGCTTTAGCTCCTCCCACTTCCGCTTCAGGAGGAAAAGTGTTTAAAAGTACCAACCACCATTCGTTTCACTCACATCGTGGTTGGTAAAAAAGCTTTAAACAAACATATTTTAATTTTGTTTCTGTCATTACATGAAATTCCACTTATTTTTGTTTGCCAATCTCAGAGGTCAATGTAAAGAAAAAAAAATCATTTTCTGATCAAAGAAAATTTACTTTTCACATGTAGACATGCAGTATGTAAATGAAGTATAACTATTTCTATCGTCAGATCACCTGTAACTACATTTGTGTTCCAGGGAGAGCTTTGTTGTCATTTTTAGTCGGACATCCTTCATCCTTTAGTCATCTTTCTAAAACTTTTCCTATATAGAACTTTTTCTTAAAAGGCAAATGGACTTAAACAATAATTTGCATGAATGATACAAAATGATTTTTGTCTCCCCTGTGACGAATGTGGCAAAGGCGAGACATAGCAACCATAGATTCTGTCGTCGTCGTCGTCGGCGTCGTCGTGAACATTGGGTTAACCCAAATGTTCAACTTTTTTTGAACTTGAATAACTTTTTCATATCGTGTCCAATATCAATGAAATTTTGACAAAATATTCAGTGCAACTTCATTATTGAATCCTACATTTAATTTTGAAAAAACAATTCCATTTTTTCCGTATTTTGCCATTAGTTGGACTTAGTTTTTTTATCAAATTTTTTGGTTTGCCCCATAATTCAGCACCTACATATCATAGACAGATGATAATTGGTAAGTGGTTACATCTTTAGTAGTAACCAACATCCATACCAGAATTATGTCAACCTGACCTATATTTTCCTCATCAATGAATTTGGCTAAATTTTCACTCTATGTCCATATATCAAACAAAATTGGGATAAAGAAATTTTGATGTAGAATTGTTGCATATAGTCTATAGATGTGCAATGAGATTTTGGAATTTTATTCCGGTTCCAACTTTGGTAAATTTCCTGAAAATGTCCAAGACTAACAATTTTTGAAATTTTTGCATACATTTAAATATTCCAGTCATTTTTGTCTCACCCGCGATGAAAGGCGCGGAAAGCGAGACATATGCATACAAAGTACATGTTTTTTGTATGACAGCAGCGGCATAAACTTTCATGTTAAGTTTTTGTGATTAGGTCATTTCCTCAGTAACTATAAGTGGTAGGTCAATGATATTTGGTATATAGGTTGGCCTTGAGTAGTACATGACAGTTTGCTATATGGCTTTTTGTCTGTGACCTCAATTTCATGGTCCAATGAACATGTAAAGTTTTTGTGTTTAGTTTAGTTTCTCAGTAACTATAAGTGGTAGGTCAATGATATTTGACATATAGGTTGGTCTTGGGTAGTGCATGACAGTCTGCTATATGGCTTTTGTCTGTGACCTCAATTTCATGGTCCAGTGATCATGTTAAGTTTCCCATTATCTATTGATGTAAGGTCAATAATATTTGGTATATGTGTTTGTCTTAGATGGAACAGCCTGTTATTTGGCTTTGGCCCTTGACCTCTTTTTCACAGTCTAGTGAACATGTTTGGTTTTTTTAGTATCTCTCAGTGGTAGGTCACTGATACTTGGCACTTTGGTTTTGGGTGATGCATGACAGTCTGCTATATTGCTTTTGCCAGTTATCCTATTTTCACAGTCGAGTGAGCATGTTAAGTTTTCTGATTTAGTCAGTTCGAGTATTCACATCAATTTGGGTCCACACTAGTTTTCATATGACGCATAATTCAGAAAAATTACAATCAAAAATGTGGTTCCAACTTTGGTAAATTTCCTGAAAATCTCAAAGACCAGCAATTTTTTGGAATTCTAGTTAGAAACCATGCTTTTTGGATGCATTTTTGTCAAGACAAATATTTTCAATGGTAAGAATTAAAAAAATGTTGATTCCAATTTTGGTAAATTTCCTGAAACTCTCAAAGACGAGCAATTTTTGGGAATCCTTGTTAGCAACCATACTTTTTTGATAATTTTGGCCAAAGCAAATAATTTCAATTGTTAGATTTCAAAAATTTTTTATTTTAATTTTGGAAAAATCCCTGATACTCTCAAAGACCAGTTATTTGTTTGAATTCTCCTTTGCAACCACATCTTAATAAAGGCCAAATTTTAATAACAGTGGAGTGAGCAGGCGAGACACCAGGTTCCGCGGAACCTTTACGAATTATTTTTTAAATTGCACCTTGCCAAAATGGTGTAACTAAAACCTCAGATGTACACAACTGTATTCTACAACAGAGAGTATTGTACAGTTAATGATACATGTGGGATTTTTCTGATTTTTTTTTTCAGGTCAGAAAACTAGAAATAGAAATAGACTGTTTAAATTCCTTATTAGAATCAACAAAGAAAAGACATCAGGATGAAATCAAAGACATTGAAAATTCATACAAGTAAGTTAATGTAAATTCAGAAATTATTGCATTATTTGATGATTTATATTGCACTGGGAAATATTTGTAGTTTACTTAATGCGATCACCAGATTGCGAGTTTAGAGAAAGCTAATGAAAAGAAGAATGTGAGGTTCAGTTATTTGCAACCCCCTCACCAATAGCATTTTTCGCAACACAGAGAACATCATATTAACGGTATTTGTATTTAAGTCTTATTCAATTATGAAAATATGAGCTCATCAATAGTTAATCCAAACATATTTTTTAAAAAAAGTTGCTGCCACAAAGCAAAAAAAAAAAATTAAAAGTCAAGATATTCAGAAGTCACAGTTAAGCATTGAATGTTAACAAATAGAACCTATACAAATGACACTTATTTCAACTATCTTGAGAGGAATAGCATTGTTACTCTCTCTCTCACATCAAGTGGTGTGAGTTTGATATGATAGCTTTAGTCATAAGTTTATCTGTATATCTGTCTGCCTGTTCATTCCTTGTCTAAAGGTCTATGACCAAACACTTTTTAAAACCAAATTAGATACTGTCTTCAAACATGATATGTAAGCTTTCAACCACTGATCTAAAATCAAATATTAGATACTGCTTTTAAACGAGGTATGTAAGCTGTTAACTAAATCTCAGGCCAAGTTTGATTTTTAGTTTAGAGGTCAAAACAGTTCTGTAGTTTTGCCTCTTGAAACATTTGGCAAAATGATGCTGTAGGTCATCATGTAAATCAACATTATTAGTTTTATCTTTGGTCAGATGCCTGAAAGAACTTGAAAAAAATCTTAAGTTTCTCAATATACCTAAAACAATTGGTTTAATTAATCATATATTAAATTACTTTCTCAAATAAATTTATGATTCATTGAAAAAATGATTTTATTTTTTCCAGTACAAGATTAAAAATGTTGGAAGAGACACACACCAGCAAAGAGAAGAGGTAGTATAGTTTTTAAACTGCATGGAGTGAGAAACGACATTTCTTCAGTATAGATAGTTAAATTTTAAAACACAAGGCTTGCCAAGCATTTGAAACATTTGAAAAAAATTAACTATAGAGACTGTAGAAATGTAATTACTTTGAGGTGAAACCAGTTTATTATGGTTGCTGGTTGCTCAAGCCAGTTAATTAATGTAATATGGGGGTAAAACGAAATTATATTGTTCCTCTAGCCATTTGATTGATTTTACTTGAAGGTGTTTTCACCATCACTTCAACAGTATTTGATGAACATTTATATTGCAATTAAATGAATTTCATAACAAGATTATTGTCCCTTGTCTATGACCTTAACGGTCTACTTGTTCCTATTGTATAACCAATTTAGCAATTTCATTTACCTATAGATGTTATAAAGTTGTACAAGAGCAATACCAATAGACCTACATATATTGTAAAAAATTTTTGGAGACTTGCTATTGTTAACTAATCTAAACAATGATGGTCCTTTTGAATTTTCCTACAATTCTATTGTATATCAATCTGTAATGGCCTGGGGAGGTTTTACCTTGAAAAAGTGTTACCTTTACATGTAATATAACAAAGAGAAATTAACTCAATTCTAAGATTTCCATTTATGAAAAAAAAAATTAAAATCCCTCTGCATTATGCATATAGCAATGTTTATTCTTATAATGGTGTTATTTTTTTAATAAATTCATTTAGTACCTTCTTTTTCAGTGACTATATAAACTCTATATAAAGTTTCTATTTTCATCAACAGATGAAGGTAAAACCTCCCCAGGCCATTACAGATTGATATACAATATAATTGTTGGAAAATTCAAAAGGACCATCATTGTTTAGATTAGTTAACAATATCAAGTCTCCAAAATTTTTTTACAATATATGTTTGTTTGTTAGTATTGCTCTTGAACAACTTTATAACATCTATAGGTAAATGGAATTGCTAAATTGGTTATACAATAGGAACAAGTAGACCGTTAAGGTCATAGACAAGGGACAATAAAAAAATCAGAAAAATACATGTAGTCAGTTACAATGTTTCATGTTATATTTTTCATGTAAAGAATTAAGATACGCTTGTGTCATTGAAGAAAGGGAAGGCTGACCAGAGCTTTTATTTGACTAGATCTGGTCTCTTGCAAATTTTTGTTTTTGTCATGTTGATATAGTCCCTAGCATTCATTTTGTTTTGCCTTAAGGTGGTACAGGGTCTAAAAATGCCAGAAAGAATTTTCTGATG
This sequence comes from Modiolus philippinarum, assembly GCA_002080025.1. NCBI lineage: Eukaryota > Metazoa > Mollusca > Bivalvia > Mytilida > Modiolidae > Modiolus > Modiolus philippinarum. Next base: position 9,047 of record MJUU01017875.1, read on the forward strand.
TTTTCATGACTTACATTTTTAAATTAGAGCATACAAGAAATAAAATAAAAACAGGGGGTCACCAGTCATATATGCGTGAAATCTGTCATGTAATAATCAGCTATTTTGGTTGATATGACAGGGAAAATTTGCGACTTTTCACAAAATTTGAATTTATTCAAGTTACATCAAATAAATTTTTTTTTACAATTTGGTGAATTATTAGCTAATATATTTGTCTTCAATTTGCATAATTAAAATTTTGGGGTCTCAAACTTATTTTTGAATAAATGTTCAATTATTTCTATGCAAATTATCTCCCCTTTTAATAACAGGATTATGCTGAAAAGGTTCAATATTCTGCATGGTTACCAAATAAAATTGGCATATTTGATTAAATTTAACTATTATAAGACATCGAAAATCATTTTGCCAACATTCCCATAGTAAATTCCATTTTTATCAGATTCGCAAGAATAATGCACAGTTTTAAACCTCCGTAGTACCTTTCAACAGTAACTATAGACATTATGAACCAATAACAACAAAGTAAATATATTTTGTTGCAGATTAAGGGAAGAAAATGAGTATTTAATGGAACAACATCTGACTAAAATCAGAACACTAGAACAAGATAAATCTGACATTATTACACAGAATTTTAAAAAGATTGAAGAATTGGAGAGAGAAAAGATGGAGGATTTAAGTAGAATTAAAGAAATACATAGGTATGATGTGTATTGTAGAATTAAAGAAATGCATAGGTATGACGTGTATCCTAACATAAAAAAATGAATAATAAAATTAATAGCTAAAATATTAGGAAATCATATTTATATGAATCCAAATTATTATTCAAATTAAAAAATGTAAAGTCATTCAAAGTCACATAAAAATTTTCTTATTAATTTGTATGTTTAAAATAGTGTTCAAGAAATCTAAATTTGAACTACCGAATATCCATCTAATTTTATTTAAGTTAATTATTATAAATAGCAACTTTGATACTTTATACCTATAATTGCAGTTTGCTATTTTAACACCTTTTGAACTTGATCTATTTGTTAGTGTGTTAGTGAGTTAGCTGGATTTATGTATCAATTAATTCCGCCAGAAAAAATATTTTATTTCCGTATTACATGTTCTTACTTTGTATAAAAGATAATTATGACAGAAGAAAGGATGAACTTTGCTGAGTATAGTACTGGGATGTGACAATACATTACCCAACTCATTTCAATTTGCACAGCACCTTCTTTGGAGACTTAGTGATTGCTGATTGTGTTAACTTCTTATTTATGCCCTTCATTTGCCAGTGAATGGTCAAAATATCTATGGGCCATTCTTAGTATTACTATAGCTGGTTTCAATTTCTGGTTGTCAGTCTAAAATAACTGGTTGCAGGTTATAAATAAATGTAGCTGGTCACCATTCTTTGTTAGTCAGTTGCCAAAACTGAATTGCAGGTTGCCGTTCAATAAAATGATAATTGTAAATTTTCTTTGATTTTTTATAGGGCTGCAATAGAACAGTTAAGAAAGGACCATGAAGATGCCATACTTAGGTTGAAAAATGCCAAAGACAGTCAGATAGAAGCAGTGGCCATTTCTCATGATACTACCAGGTAATGTATTAAACAGACTACTGATTTGACTATTTTTAATGGCTATGTCCAGTTTAACATTGATATTCACTTGATTCAAATTTTATGGATTTTTCCAAAAACTAATGTATGCGATATATAGGACAATGAATTGAAAAATTAGTACTTCTTTGGTTATTAAATTTGGTTAACTGTGAAAGTACTATTGTTCGTGGGGTACCAATTTTCGTTGATTTCGTTGTTGACCTTGAACCACGAAATTTGATACCCAACGAAATGCAAATCTCCCGTTAATATGTACTGTGGAAAGTCTCAAACCACAAATTTAAGACCCAAGAACTAATGACGTGTCTGCAATCCACAAAAATTGGCATGCACAAATAAAAGTACTTTCACAGTATTTTAAATTACCATGAATATCATTAAAAGTTTGTGCATCATGAATAATAGTACTTTTACAATACATACATGTAAAATATAGTTACATTCACTTCATGAATTTTAAGTTTTCAAAAAAAGAAACATCAATGCAACAGTAATTTTCATGTTTTAAGAAATTCTCAAAAAAAAAGGAGAAAAAAATGCATTTAAGGTGCCTGCGGTGTATTTAGATTAATATTATTAGTTTCCTGTTATAGAATTTTGTTATCCCCTCGCCCAACGAAGTTGGGGAGGGGATATAGCATATTACCCGTTCGTCCTTTCATCCGTCCGTCTGTCCATCCGTTCAAACTTAAGACCATATATCTTTTGAATAACAAGTCGTAGATGGACAATGTTTTGTCCATGGATGCATCTTGAAGAGTACTTGAGGTTGATATATAGAATAGGTGGATTTGACCTACATTTCATGCATGAGTGACTCAGGTTAAAGTTTTTGTAAGAGTCCAGATCTGTGATACTACAACTTGTAGAGGAATAATATTTTATATGTAGATGCGTCTTGTAAAGTTACGAAGCTCCAGATAAAAATTAGGTCTTTTTGACCTATAATTCATGCATGAGTGACTTAGGTTAAAGCTTTTGTAAGAGTCCAGATCTGGGATACTACATCTTGTAGAGGAATAATATTTTATATGCAGATCCATTTGTAAAGTTACGAAGCTCCAGATAAACATTAGGTCAGTGTGACCTACATTTCATGCAGGAGTGACTTAGGTTAAAGTTTTTGTAAGAGTCCAGATCTAGGATACTACAACTTGTAGAGGAATAATGTTTTATATGTAGATGCATTTTATAAAGTTAGGAAGCTCCAGATAAACATTAGGTCACTTTGACCTACATTTTATGCATGAATGACTTAGGTTAAAGTTTTTGTAAGAGTCCAGATCTGGGATACTACAACTCATAGAGGAATAATATTTTGTATGTAGAGATGTCTTGTAAAGTTAGGAAGCTCCAGATGAAAATTGAGTCACTTTGACCTAAATTTCATGCATGAGTGACTTAGGTTAAAGAATTGTGTTACAGCTTGGATTTAGATACTTCAACTCGTAGAAGAAGAATATTTTGTATGTAGATGCATCTTGTAAAGTTACAAAGCTCCAGATAAAAGTTAGGTCAGTGTGACCTACATTTCATGCATGAGTGACTTAGGATAAAGTTTGTGTTACAGTCTAGATTTTAGATACTACAACTTGCAGAAGATTAATCTTTCATCAGTAGATGCATATGCTTTAGGTATGAGGTTCCTGATTGGAATAAGGTCACTACATTTCTTGCATGACTGGCTCAGATTTATGTAAAAAGCCAGATCTTGAATGGTACAACTTCCTTGAGTGCTTATAATACTAGACAAACATTCAATAAACAGGCGAGGGGATTAGCTGTCGTTTCCGACTGCCCCTTCTCTGGTTGAATTTTTGGCGTCGAAACAGAATTGTCTCATTTCTAAAGATACATGTATGAAATAAAATTTGCGAGTTACGGTTCATTTAAGGGCAAAAACTGAAATTGAAAATTTAAGGATTTTACATAAAAATTATAGGTAAAATGACCATATCGGGGGATAACAAGAAAAATCTGTGGGTCATCATTGAAATACAAATGTAAGAGTGATAATTTATAAAACTTCAATTTCTCTAGTGATATTTATATGAAATTCTTTAATCAAGTAACCTCCCTTGCTTAATTTCTGTTTTCCTTTAAATCCAGCAACAGATTTACTGCTTGTGTGTTTTAGTTCATCTTTATTTATGGATATGTTGTAAAGGGAATAAGGAACAAAGACTTTGTATACTTTGGAACTTTCTATATGTATTAAAAGTATTTTGTAAACTTTCTAAATGTATGAAACCTAAATGAACAAAAATTGGACAAAAATGTTGGAATAATACCATGGAGACACCTTAAATTGGAACTTTCATGGATAGTTTTATTTCTATGCAAGTTTTATCTTTGCACATATTAATGGAAGTGTTCTCTTTGAGATATTTAAAATGACATATTTCTTATATGTATTTATTATCTTCAATACTTCCCAGTCGCAAATTGTTTTCCTATTGAACAAAACAATTGCCTCTTCCAGTATAAATTGCAAGTTTTTGATAGATTTTTCTCGAATATAAGTGGCTTATCAATTAAAATAAATACATATAGAACTGGTATTTTGTGACAGTACCTACATGTATATGTACTAAGGACAAAATATATTCTGTAGAATTGACAAACTGATGAAGCACCCACAAAAAAAAGAGAGTGTCTTTCACACAGATTCAAATATATTGCAGCATTTAAAGTCGCATACATTCTTTCAAAATTACAAAACTGTTTTTTCCTGGCAGCAAGTTTATCTGAACTACAGCTTAAGGGCATATCCAATAGTTTCAGGGGAGATAATAGCAAACACAAATGAAGGCAATCCTTTCCGGGAACAGGACGTTGATAAATGTAACGTCACAAAGTAATTCCCATTGTTTCCGAGGGAAAGATAATTTGTGCCTTCAAGTTTGGCGAACTTTATGGGTGTCACCAATGGGAGATTTGTTAAACGTTGCATATTTTAATGATTTACTCAGAAACGAACTCGGTGACCTATGTGGTTTTTGAGATTCTTGAATAGCATATTGTTAATAGTAAAAATTTATGCTACTTTTACCGTTGCAAGTGCTACATATTCATTGATTTATAGGAATAGAAATATTTTCTCATATAAAATTATTTTTTCTGTAAATTTTTAAAACCTTGACTTTGTTTTTCTGTCACTTTGGTACTGATTAGATTGAAAATATTTTATCCTTTATTTTTCAAACTAGAACT
>MJUU01017879.1:4638-18579 GCA_002080025.1 Modiolus philippinarum
ACAGTTGCTTGTTCTGGCAGTATTTCTATCACGTCTGCGTTAATTGTTAAAAAGCGGGAGATTGCTATTTTGTTCTAGGGTGAATTCTCTCTTCCAACAGTTTTCAAGTTTTATTCTATCATTTTTTCCACTTTTCTTATCCCTTTGTGTACATATTCACTTTTTTCACTACTATACCTCTATCTTATTTAATCTTAGGTTATTTTCCTTTTTAAGCACTTTTACTGTGTTAATTATTATTTTTATAATTTATTATTATTTTCCTTTTTCTCATCGTATTTCAAGTTTATTTCCATATTTCATCATATACGAAGAAACTGAATTTCCCGCCATCTTGCTGTTTCCATGGCAACATTCGGCATTTTAATATTTTAAAGACCAAAACTCGTATCTACACATGCTAAGTAACCTTCCTGTCAAATTTCAGTCATTTTGGAGCAATTTGAAAATTTCCTGCCATTTTCTGTTCCCAAAGCAATGGTCTCCATTTTGATGTTTTTTTAAAACAAAAGTTCGTTTCTACACATGCTCACTAACATTCCTGTAGAATTTCATTCCATTCTGATCATTTAAAGTTGTCCCCGCCATTGTTATGCTTTAATCACGTGACAGCTGTCCAACTGGTCGTTTAAAAGAAGATCTTTGAATGTACTGCAGTATGAAACTATGTTTCACATTGGTAGCCAATTTGCATAAGGTGCAGAATTGAAGGACATCTGGTTTGAAGGGGACCATCTAAAATAGATTGTGGTTATATTTTATTCTAACTAGCCAACTTGTTTCAGATGTAAAATTTCTTTGAATGCTCTTTCCACAGGAGTCATAAATTAAGTTATCCACAGATGGGTATGTAGGTAAGTGTTTATCATTATTTTCACACTATAACATAATTTGTTTAAGGATTCTATCTTTTACATCTGACATCTATGATTCAAACTGGAGAGAATTTAATGGCAAATGCTACTATTTTGACCTTGAAACTTTAGAACTTGGTACGAAGCAAAGGTATTTAGTCCTTTTTTTTTCTTATCTTATCATTCTACATTTACAAAATCACGGTAAAAACAAAACCGTAAGACAACAAAGAAAAAGAAAGATTAAGGTAGCTCATTCCTCACATTTTTGAATTCATATCAGATTTCGGAACACAGAAGCTTTTTCAAGTTCAATAGCTTAAAGAATTTTACAAAAGAACCACGGTATTTTATTCTTTTTATGTCGTTGATAGTTGAATCTAAGACACCTAACAAGTTTCCATAAAATCCCTCATATAACTTCCTATCTGTTTTACAAAAAGTAGTTATTATGATAAACTAAGCAAAATCCAGAAAAAACATTTCCCGCAATTTTTAAATGTCTTGTATCTCCGTTAAAAGCACACAGACCTATGTTTATTTTTAAAATTTCATAATCCAACAGTGGTAAATCAAATTAAATAAAGTTCAAGAAATCTTTGATATAAACAACATTAGGAGTGAGCGTCCTCAATATGGAATATGGGACATTTGTCTTTGATAAGGATATAATCACGGCCAGTATCAAGTGAGCCCGTTTGGGTGAGCTATATGCCTTTCGCCGTATTTAAGTCCGTATCAAAAACAATATGTCCTATATTTCTTCTATTGGTAATCTACAAATTAATAAATAAAACTCTTAAATAAATTTGAGTTTAGCTTAAATTTCCATTTTGGTGGAGTTAATCTATCGTTTACTACATTAATTTACATACATTCTTCCTTCAACGTATTACGCATATGAACACACAAAAAAAATACAAAGCATGACGTAAGAAGAGCAATTAACATGTGACGCCTTCTCAGTGACCCGGTAATTTTGTGATATTGTCCAGTTTGGCGATACAGACATCATTAGTGTATGTGGATCAAAGGAAATTCATTCAAAATTACCGATAAAAAAGTAAATATAAAATTGAACAATTGAATTTCAAAGCGTTCGTCACCAAATGTAAATAATTCTCAGAAATGCACAAATAATAATTCACTTTTTTGAATTTTTAATGACATTACTTTATTATATTCATAAAATCAGAAACCTACAATGTTTATTCAAACATAATGTTGAAAAATTCCGTTAAGTTTGACTTGTTCGCTAGTCACTTCGAGATAATCTGTCTCTTTTATGTACATAGAAATACAATGCTGAGCCCAAAAAAAACAAGAAAACTTTTGAATTCGCCCAATCAGCAAAATATCAACCTATCTTGATATGTTGATATGCTGATAAGTTACTCTGATTTTAGCTTTTTCCAATGTTTTGTCTTAGATTTCGAAATAACTGGAAAATACGAATAGTGAAATATCTGTTTATTACAGATTTACATATGGTCATTTTGTCAAGTTACGTCTCTTGAGTGCACATAAAGATAATACACTTCGGAAAAAAAACATGCTATGAAGTATGAGTAAAACTCATTGTTGAAGGCCTCATGGTGACTTTAAGATGAAGAACAACAATAAAAGCGTTGTTCCATTGCTTATATTACCATGTATTTGTAGAGACCTTTTCTCATTCGGATCCCCTTCATTGTTAATTTTAGACTGGAGTTTGTCTCTCCTGCAGTGTGGAGTCCGTAAAAAGATTCCCTGTGAGAGAGATGTATGCTCTATATACATTGCAGTTTTGGTGTACTTGTTCTTGAGAGAATCTCTCATATGGATACGCAATCACACTTTCACATTTTGCCTTTTTTTTTATTTTTGTAATCTAATATTTTATTCTGACCACCTGTTTATTGTGCCCAAATCTCATGATTTTACAATTTTGCTCGATGAGTGCCCTGTGGTAGTTTTAATGTTGTGATCGTCTTCTATCGTCCATTTGTCGGGTAATGGATGACAGCGATTGTAAGAACACTTTGCCAGTTAATTTTATGTTTGTTGACGATCCCGCATCCATGGATCATTAGGTTAAAAAGCATTGATGTAGCGTTGCTCGACAATTAGCAATGAATTCCGCTTAAACCGGTGCTAGGGGCCGTCTTGAACTTGCTATGAGGTATGAGTAAAACTCATTGTTGAAGGCCTCATGGTGACTTCCAGATGAAGAACAACAATAAAAGCGTTGTTCCATTGCTTATTATTACCATGTATTTGTAGAGACTTTGTCTCATTTGCATTTACTCTATATCCCTTCATTGTTAATAAAAGAGCTAACAAAGAATAAATAACCAGAAGTGTTTATTTTTACCAAAAATATAATTTCGACATATAAATTGAACATGTTGATTGTCATATTTTTAGCGTACAATTTAGGCCATGTAATCAGAAGTGATTAGTTTCGAATAATCTTCAACTACGCTACTTGTTACTTATTTGATATGAATATTGACTTCCCAAACGAAAGAGAAAGAAAGTATAATTTGCATTGAATCTGTTACAAACTTTCCTTGAAATGGGATTAAAGTCATTCAGTAAGATCACACTTTTTATTTGAATGACCAAAAACAATTTTTTTTTCATTCAGAAACCTATTTAAATGCGGTGTTTAGTCTGCAATTACAATGAGGCATTGAGAGCTTTCACTCAAAATCATCAATTTCAAACAGCTTTTAAGTACAAAAGTAAATATACAAAATGCTTTAGAAAGTACTTGAAATAAGCAAAATAATAGAAAATACGGTTGAAATTAAAGATCACGAAAACGAAATCTTGGAAAACATTGAAAAATAAATTAAGCCTTATAAAACGCTTTAAAATATATGCTTAAGATATGAATACACGTAATAGTATTTTGGATATTAAGCAAAGATGAAATGAGGAGTAGATTGACATGAGACAACGTTTCTACAAATACATTATAATACACTATGCAATGGAACAACGCTTTTATTGTTGTTGTTCATCTTTTGTATGTTTTTTGTTTTTTTTTTACATTTCCTAAAGCTTTTTTCAGCAAAGCCATCCTTGCCAAAAATTCACTAATGCGCATTCAGATGACGAGAGGCAAATTAAAAAAAATAATAATAAAATCATTGTTATTAATATCAAAAGCACCATCCTCCTTTATTAGTCATACTGTGAACAGTTTGGATCCTCCTTGGTGAAGATTGAAAATGCATATGAAAACACTTGGATAAAGGACATTTTGAAGGGTATGTTTACAATAACTACGAAAAACAATTATAATGTTTTCAAGTTTTTGCTTACTTATTTTCTCTTATTCATCTCTCCGTTGTATTAAAATATAAAGCAAACAAAACGAAACTTTCACATCATTACAGGACGTCTTAAGTTTCCTTGTCCACGCTAATGTGAAAAAAAAATACAAATTTGAAGTCGTACGTATATTCAGTAATAGTGGTAACTGGTAACTGCATAGTCAAATAGGTGCCTTTACCTTATTCAAATGGATGACTGGGTACTATATTTAGTAATTTTCTAAGTACATATTTAGTAGTTACTGTCGCGCATTTAGTTTATACAGCGATTTTTTGAATAAAGCAAAAGCACTGACCCAAATGCTGCTTAATCAGGGATTTGTTCAGCCTTTGTTGTTTTCATCCCTTCAGAAATTTTATGGCCGTCACCATGATATCATTGACAGATATGACGTGTCTGTGTCCCAAATGGAAACATTTTCAGCTAAATTTCACGTCTTCACGGATTTGACATAACCGGTTTTGACTCAACCCTGGATTGACTCACTGATAGTGTGACGGGTGCCGCTAGCGGAGCAGGACATGCTTACCCTTCCAGAGCACCTGATGTCACTCCCGGTTTTCATGGGAGTTGACACTATGAGTGCCTCAGTTTTTAATGTCGTCTTTTTATTTCCGTGCATTGTAGCTGTCTCACGTCCTTGTTTTATCTTTGTTTTTCTCTGTTGCCGTTTTTGCCATGTCTTTGGATTTCGATTTTTATTGTCTTAGCTTCCCTTGTTATATCGGTATTCTACTGCCATTGTTTCGCGATGTACTGTTTTTTGCTATTTTCACGGTTGAGAAAAGACCACGAAAATTAATACCCGTGAGTATGTAAGAAAAAATCAGATGTTATTGTATTTAAAGTTGTTCCTAAAAACAGCGAAAATGAAACCCGAAAATATGTAAAAGTTTGAGAAACCCCTGAAATCAGCAACCGCAAAAATTAATAAGTATGTAAGTAATTCATATGTAAGAAGGCTTGATATCATAGTCAACGAAAATTATGTCCTTAGCTAGCTGTCAGTAACTGCGAGCATTTGTCTAGACAGTACCTGTGTGTATTGTCTTCATGTTTTATTTACTATATTGTAAGGGTACTCGTCTTGACAAGTTGGACTTTTTTCTAGTTTAATTTTTGCTGTGAGTCTTTTTTTTTGTATTTATTTTTAGCCATTCACCACACAAAGGGGAGGGTTTGGATCCAAGAAAACGAGTTTAACCCTATCGCAATTTTTGCGCCTGTCCCAAGTCAGGATTATGCTGGTCATTGGCTTGTCCTTGTCTTCTTATAAAATTTTAGTTTCTTGATATTTGGGTTATTGGATGTGGTTTGTTTCCATTGATTTATTCACCTTTTTTACCTTTTCGGGCCATTTAGGGCTTGCTATATGGTGTGAGGTTCCTCACTGAGTTGAAGACCGTACGGTGAACCCCAAATGCTTTGTTGTGGCTCGTTTTAACCTGGATATGGGATGTTGTCTCCTTGACATTTACCCCATTTCCTTTCTTTTTCGTAAGTGCACGGTATTTTCAATTTTCTTTAAAGGTTTGTTATAGTTGCTACAATATAACTGAAAACGGCAGTAGAATACTATCTAAACAAACAAGCCAACAAATTACGAAAAATAAGAACGAAGCAAAGACAAAGCAACAGAAGAATAGAGACATTATTCATCGACTTAAAATACAAGAACAAAGCGAAACCTTATATTAAAAACTAAAACACTGACATTGTGAGCTCTAATTAAAACCGAAAGTGTCAACAGATGCTCAGAATGAGTAAACATGTCGTTCACTATAAACGGTACCAGTCACAATGACATTGAGTCTATGGCAAGAGAATTGATCTAAGGAAACTTAATCCAGTCACCATTCTGTCCAATTTTGATAGTAACTGTAAGTTATCACGTCATGGAACCATTCTGTTTTAACTGGTGACCTAAAAATTATATGAATGAAATCAGATGAACGAAATACATGACATAAATTTGAAACAATATAGTCGTGATTATCACCTCTTTTTAGCAATGTATTGATATTTAGTCTACATCGGCGTCATTGGTTCCAATTATTTAATGCGGGATTTACATTCCTAAAGATTTACAAAAAGAAACAATGAACCTGATTTACGGAAACAACTTCAATTTGCTTTAATGTATGAGTAAAGCTCTTTGTTGAAGGCTTGAGTCCGCAAAAAATTCCCCGTAAGAGAGAGGTATGCCCCATGTATACATTTCAGTTATGATGTACTTGTTCTTGAGAGAATACAATGCACTATCATACTTTAAAATTTCGTTTTTATAAAATATTTTGTATTTTTTTTTCTGACTACCTGTTTAGTATGCCTACCTTCCATGATTTTATTATGCTGAGTTTTCTAACTATTGGTTCGACGAATGTCCTGTGGTTGTTAAAGTGTTGTGGTCGATTTATTATTTGTATTGTTCGGCAATGGATGACAGCGATTCTAAGACCACTTTGCAAGTTTAGTTATGTTTGTTGACGATCCCGCATCCATGGATCAACGGGTAAAACAGCATTGATGTAGCGTTTATCGACATCTAGCAATAAATTCCCTCCAAACCGGTGCTAGAGGCCGTCCTGGACGTGCTATGAGGTATGAGTAAAGCTCATCGTTGAAGGCCTCATGGTGTCTTCAAGATGAAGAACAACAATTAAAGCTTCGTTCCATGGCTTAGTTTTACGATGTAGTTGTAGAGACTTAGTCTGATTTGCATTAAAATTTTACCCCACATCTCTTCAGGTTAGATGTTAACTTATTAAATACTGCTGATATTGAAGGTTAAACTTGTAAGTCAAACTTCTTACGTTTCTTGGTTACACTTGATGAACTTATAGTTGACTTGATATAGGGTGTTTCACTAATTTGAAGCAATTTAAGATCTGTGCTAAATTCACATTAAAATAGTTGTTTTTAGCAAATTTGGAGAATTTATCTGCAGGTTTGCAAATTCATTGTTCTAAGCGATACATAAATTATCTTAAAACAGTGTTAAGAAAAACCAAGTGTGTTAAATGTAACTCTAAATACCAAAAAAATTACCACTACCCCCAAGAAAATGATGCTAAAAAATCCCAGAAATATGCCAGTCTGTACATATATATGGACAAAACATATTAATATTTTTACTTTCTTTTTCAAAATTGATTTGATATATCGCAATACGCAATTTTAATGCCAAAATATGGGTAAAATTGAATATTTTGGACGATTTTCGTGAAAGAAAATCGGAATTTTCAGCATTTCGAAATTTTACAAAATCGAAGTTGAATTTTTGCTTAACCGCCCATTAACCACGTGCATGATCTATTCTGTGATATATGGGAGTCCCGGTCTGTTTCTGTGTTTGAAATGATATGTTATTGGATCTTTATACAATGTTTAAGCTTTTCAAGCGGAATAAAATGAAATAAATTGTGTTGATTTTTTTTTGGGGGGAAAGGGTAGTATGTTTGCAATTTATTAAAAGTTTGGTTAGTCTTAAATGTTCAAAAGCATACTTTCTAAGAGCTTAGATATAATGAAACGATATTTTATCAACATTTTTACGTTATATACCAAACTCGTGGAGTAGTTTTCTTTTTCATCTCTCAGCCAAAACAGCAATAATTCTGAAAAACTAAAATTAAGAGCAGAAGGGCAAAAAAGACCCCTAAAAAGTTTTAATCTACTTAAATGGACTTCTGCATGTCAGCTATACTGCAATACAGACTACAATTTGCATTAAACTTGATCTTTTCATCATTTAGAGCCTGAATATTTTAAATTTTCCCTAAAATTTAAGGAGAGGGGTGCTAATTTTGGCATTTCTGATCCCGCAATAAGTCGGAATCTAAAGTTTTTTTTTCACACAACTTGTTGCTTACATATCATAGATCATAACTGCATTGGCAGTATTGGATATATATTCAAATTTCTACGATCCAGAATTAGGAAAGTCGAAATTGATAAAATATTTAAAACTCCGAAAATTTCCATTTTTCACAATTTTTTACCAAAAATCAAACTCTTAAGGACTTAAATGGTTCTGTTTTTCAACATTGTAATACAACAGATAAATTAGGCTTAAAAAACTAGATCGAATGATGAGATTTATTTAATATCTGAAAGCAATTGACAGCTTAAAAATCGTGATTTTTGCAATTTTTTGCAGAGGTGGGTATAGTTTTTGCATTCTCAGATTATAAAAATGGCTTAACGGGGCCGAACTTGCGTTCATTGTAAAGTATATTATATAAGCTTCAATTTGGTACCAAATTTCAGTACATCAAACTTATCTACATAAACATTATGGTGTTAAAAGATGAAATTAAGGTTAAAACTAATATACAAGAATTTTGTGTGGTGAACTATGAAAATGGCCCTATGTTGTCTATGCGTGCAGGTTATATTCTTGCTAAATATATTTTATTTTGCTGAAGAGATACAGTAGTGTGTAATGTAGCGCTTACAGAAAAAAAAAACGATCAGTCAATTGATATCTCGGGTAAAAAAATTTGCGAAATAAAGATTCGTTTTACCCAGTCAATACACGATAGGTACATCATCGCAACAAATCAATCTTTTTACTATTAATAAATAATTGCTTGTCATATTTTTCTTCCATTTTCATGGATTCTTTAATAAATAAAATTCGAAAGGAACTGCTGCATTGGCGGGTGTTATTCATGAAAATTTGCTATTTTCATTGAGTTTTAAACAAAATAATGTGTAAAGCGAAACTTTCGCTCTGAACGATGCATTTGTAATGACTAAAAGTTTTACAAGTCAGTTTTAATTATTTATATTTAGTATCATTCGAATTTTAAACACACTAATGTGTATAAGAAAAGTTTGCATTGACTGGATGATTTGCAATGACTAAAATGAAGGTTTATATGTGTTTTTTTACCAAAATTGTTCATTTTCATGGAAATTTGAACAAAATAATGTGCAAAAGGAAAGTTTTGTGCTGAACAGTGCATTTTTTATGACTAAAATAAAGATTTCTGAGTGATCTTATGTTAAAATGTTTCATTTTCATGGAATTTTAACAAAATACTGTGCAAAAGAAAAGTTTCGCACTGACCGGTGTATATGTCATGACTAAAATGAACATTTACAAGTGATCTTTTATCAGATTTTTTTTCATTTTCATGGAATTTTTAACAACATAATGTGTAAAAGGAAAGTTTCGCACTGACCGGTATATTATAATGACTAAAATGAATATTTACAAGTAATTTTTATCACATTTTTTTCATTTTCAGGGAATTTTTAACAAAATAATGAGTAAAAGGAAAGTTTCGCACTGATCGATGTATATGTTATGAGTAAAATTAAGATTCACAAGTAATTTTTTTTTAACATTCTTTTTCATTTTCCTGAAATTTTTTTTTACAAAATAATGTGTAAAATTTCGCAGTGACCGGTGTATATGTAATGACTAGAATGAAGATTTATTGGTAATTTTTTATCACATTTTTTTCATTTTCATGGAATTTTTAACATGAGTTATGTGTAGAAGGAAAGTTTCGCACTGACCGGTGCCTATGTAATGACTAAAATGAAGATTCCTAAGTAATTTTTGTCATTTTTTTTTCATTTTCATGGATTCTTTGACAAAATGATGTGTAAAAGGAATATTTCGCAGTGAACGTTGGATATGTAGTGACTGAATTAACATTTACAACCGATCTTTTATCATATTTTATTCATTTTCATGGAATTTGTAGCAATTGCATTTGTAAATGAATACCGAAGCAAGAGCCAAAAATCGTATATTCAGAATGCATGACATACAGACAGAGATTATGTAAATGGAAAGTTTTCACTGACCGGTTTATATGTAATGCCTAAAATGAAGATTCATAGGTAATTTTTATCACATTTTTTTTATTTTCATAGAATTTTTAACAAAATAATGTGCAAAAGGAAAATTTCGCACTGACTGGTGTATATGTAATGACTAAAATGAAGATGCATAAGTAATTTTATATCACATTTTTTTTTCATTTTCATGGAATTGGTTACAAAATAATGTGTGAAAGGAAAGTTTTTCACTGACCGGTGTATATATGCACTGATTAAATGAATATCCATCAGTAAATTTATCACATTGTTTCATTGTCATGGAATTTGCAACAAAATAATTAGTAAAAAGAAAGTTTCGCACTGACCGTTGTATATGTTATGACTAAAATAAAGATTCATAAGTAATTTTTATCACATTTTTAAGGGATTTTGCACAAAACAATTTGTAAAAGGAAAGTGTCCATCTCACCAGTCCATTTGCAATGAGAAAAATGATTATTGATTAAAATTGCACGATATTTTTTTTTATATTTTTCTTCATTTTCGTGGAGTTTTTAACAAAAAAAAGGAAACTTCACTATTGATTTTCAATTAATATATTCTTTTTATATAAAAAAAGTATTTGACTGTTCCCAGTCACTGTCAATGTTAATTTTGTATAAAAACGTTTCGTTTCATTGGAAATTTCAATTATTATTAAGTATTTTTTATCTATTATTATTAATGTATTGATTATTTTGCTTATCATTAAATGACGAGTCCCCTCTAGTCAATTGACGAATTGTATTCGTCAAATGACGAGTACCTGGACGTGACCTGTTATGGAAGTGAATCGATTCGTCCCCTCCAGGCCCGTTAAGCTATAGTCAGCGATCCGTTCACGTGCCGTCAGCAATCCGTTTCCTGTTCGTCAATGGTAAGGGCTACGTTGCACATTACTGTATTAAGGGTCTAAAAAATCGGTTTAGATCATGGGGGGGGGGGGGAGCATGAAAAGATTTAGCACTTGGCCTATTATAAATGAACTAAATATGTCCTTGCTTTTGTTTCATGTGACTATACAAAATAATGAAATATATTAGAATAAGTAGTTTTAATGTCTAAAGAAGGAATAAATTTATGATCTAGACCTATATTCATGAAAAATGGGAATTTTTAGCATTTTAGAATTTTCCAAACTTCAATGTTATTTCGGTCAAACTGTTAGACCTAGAGCATATATCTTAAATAATGTGATTTGATTGCTTTAGGTTTTCCATTATATTAAAACACTGGATAAATGTAGAAGAACGGTTTCGTGTGATTGAAAATAGTGAAATATCACCCCTAACCCCCCAAACTACGGCCAAAATTCCTAAGTTTTTGAATAAAAAATAAATAAAAATGCCCATGCTTTTGTTTAATATGTAGGAAATGGTAAGATGTAGCAGAATATGTAAGTTGAACGTCCGAAAAGGAATTAACTTTTGATTTAGGTAAGTAATTGTGAAAAATCGGATGTTGTGGCCTTTAAGAATTTGTTTATAATTCACTGTAGATTTATTATAACTATAAAACTGGAGTCTTATCTTAAAAATTGTAATTTAATTGTCTTAAGTTACGCACTAGCCATATAAATAATACTGTTTAAATGTACAAGAAGGACAAGGGATATTTCAAATACGGAAATTTTCATTCCCCACAAAATTGTTTGCAGAATAGAGTTTTGGGGATTCCTAAAGGCATGATTTAGTTACAAATATGTTCTTAACCGGTATCTCCCTCATAAAATAAGACAAACAAAATTATAAATATGACTATTTTGCATCCCTTTTACTCTAATTCCGATAACATTTGCGGATGTGTGAAGTATAATGTTAATGAGTATTTTACTGGTTGAAGATGCACAGGATCCATGTTAGAATTATTTAAGATAGTTTCTACAGAAAAAATACGATTTTTATACCTTCTAGCATAAGCTTAAGTGATTATTTGCAATCTTTTTTAACTCACAGTCAAGTTAAATTTTAGAAATACCAAAATAAAGTAGTAACAATTAATGGCCTATTTTGTAATTATTTTATCTTTTCTCTTCTCTTTATGCCTTGAACTATGCACTGTGTTTATGATTATGCACAGGAATTTGACATACACCTTAGCCCCAATGTTCAATGGAGAGCATTCATGAATAAGTTTTTTACCAAAAGTGCGAGCTTCATTGAAGAAAAAAAACAGGTTTAATTTCGACCCATAATCATTGAAATCAATTGAAAATTTCCAAAACACTTTTCAATATAGTTCGTTTCTTATCGAAAGCAGTATCATGAGATTTCAGGCATATACTATAAATATTTCAGATTGGTATATATTTTTCTTAATAGAAATCAAATTCTTTCTCTTTCAACAATTAACAGTCGAAATACATTTTAGCTCATGCTAACAACAGTAATTGGATTGGAGCAAACGACATCGAAAAAGAACAACAGTGGATTTGGGATGTAGACGAAACAAACGTAACCTACAGTGACTGGAAGCCTGGTGAACTAAACAATTTGAGAACAAAATGATGACTGTGGAAACATGAGATGTCAAAACAATTTCGAATGGAATGACTTGCCATGTGATTCCTCTGAAGATGAATTGTACACTTTATGTAAGAAATGAACACTTAAACTTGTGTTTTTTGACAATATGCTATTTATGGTAAAAGATATTAATTACTTAATGTCAATTCGCATCAAAACCACCTGATTGTTCTTGTCTCTCTTCCCATCTATGGGGATAAAATATTGATGGACGCAGTTGAGGAATACGCCAAACAATGGACTAAGAGAGAGAAGGAAAAGGTTTAAACACTGTCCGACTTGATCAGGTCCATAAAGTCATTGATTGTAGCTCGAATGAGGCGCCCAAAGACAACCATGAGCTCCAATTTAAAAAGCATATTCGATGACCCCGAGGTAGAAAAAAACATTGTCCTTCCTCCATGACAATTATGTCATCGTACCAGCTGACAAGGCCCAAACAACATCACATTTATCTGCAAAAGACACTACATTGACTGCTAAATGGCCATACAGCTCATTAAAATTATTGCAGTTGGAGTTAACATATGTGTTATGGTCTCATGTTCATTTACTCCATATCCGTTCGTAAAATATTTAATACAGGAATTTGTCTTTTATTGCAGTGTGGAGTTGGTAAAACAATTCCCCGTGGTAGAGATGTATGCTCTTTATTTTTCTTAGATATGGTGTACTTGCACATGAGATACAAGCTCATGTGTACACTTTGTTCAATTACTATTATCTAAATTAATGTAAATTCTACAACCTAAGGATTAACTCCCTCCATCGTAGTTTTGTCCTTAGCCATATATGATATTACTGATTATTCGGATTTCGTTTGGTTTTATGCATTTTAAACATTTTTGGAAATTATGGATTTCCTTTGTTTGGGTTCTAGTGCTGCTGATGAGGAATTAATTTCCGAATTGGCCATACAGCTCATTAAAATTATTGCAGTTGGAGTTAACATATGTGTTATGGTCTCATGTTCAGTTACTCCATATCCGTTCGTAAAATATTTAATGAAGAAGATGGGCATTGACAATTCATTTGGCAACCCCACAAACAAAATCTCCACCATACCAAGGGAGGACATACCAAACAATCATAAATCAGTATTGTCTTCCTTTGGTATCACTTTGAGTGAAGAAAACAACAAACTGCCTTGTATCTACTGGATACCTAAATTACATAAATGCCCCTACAAACAGAGTTACATATCTGAGTCTTCCAAATGCACAACAAAACCCCTTTCTAAGCTCCTCACCTCATTACTTACTGCAGTCAAAGATGGCCTCAAGATATATAGTGATAAAGTATACTCAATAAGTGGAGTGAATCAGATGTGGATTTTCAAAAACTCAAAAGACTTGTTAGAATATCTATCTTCAACTGAACTCAACCACTGCAACAGTGTC
>MJUU01017881.1:9069-24878 GCA_002080025.1 Modiolus philippinarum
GAGCTACAAGGGGTCAAAGGGGCCAAAAATGCAATTTTTCTAAATATGTCAAATCTTTATTTTTCATCGGATTTCGATGGGATTTTTTTCTTTGGATTCCTCTTGAGCTAAGCTTTCAGTAGTATATCAACAGATTTTTTGTAGGTCTTACCGTTTCTGAGCTACAAGGGGTCAAAGGGGCCAGAAATGCAATTTTTCTAAATATGTTAAATTTTTATTTTTCATCGGATTTCAATGGGATTTTTTTCTTTGGATTCCTCTTGATATAAGCTTTCAGAAGTATGTCTACAGATTTTTTGTAGCTCTTACTGTTTCGGAGCTACAAGGGGTCAAAGGGGCCAAAATTGCAATTTTTCTAAATGTGTCATATCTTTATTTTTCATCAGATTTCGATGGATTTTTTCTTTGAATTTCTATGGATGTAAAATTTTAGTTGATAGTACATATTTTGCATAGCTCTGACGGTTTTTTATCAGTAAGTAATCAAAAGGTTTTTTCCCTATTTTGTTTCTAGCTAATAACTGTGTCTAGCTTCTTTTTGTGTCCATCTAATTATTGTGTCAAGCTCTTTACTGTGTCCACATTCACTTTAAACTACTTTTGTTGAAATTTCAGTGGTCGACATGCTGCGGTCGTATCATGCTGCGCTTGGCGTAGCCCTTTATTAGCTGTTTTATTTCTGTTTGTCTATCCATTCAAAACATGTGATACCCTTATTCAAAAACCATATCAGATTTAATCCAAACTTTGACATTATGTCTAATCAAAAGAGTATCAACATGGCTGCTGTTACTTAAAATAAAATATGGAAAAAATGAATTTTTTGCTCAAAAATCATTTAGATATAAAATAAATCTGACAAAAAGTTTAAGTGATCAGAATTACAAAATCAGTCCTGCAGTTTTGAAAAACATCAAACAATCCTTTAAGAGTAATTGGCCTTTCGATAATTTTACATTTCTTGCTTTATTTTTCATACACTTTTTGAGGTGGCGGTTATGTTTGAATTGCAAAAAAATGTTCAGCATATCTTTTTACCAGGCTCATAACTTTTGAACAATATCTGATATGCCCTTCATATTTGGTATGTATATTGATCGTGTAAAGCTGAACACCATAAATTAATTTCACTAAGGTCAGGTCAAAGGTCAAGGTCACAGAGGTCAAAAGGTCAAAATCTAGATTTTGCTATAGATCTCTAATTACAATTGATATTCTATATGTGAATAGATCTGAGCATAGTACAAATCCACCAAATATGAATAGATCTAAAGGAATTAGTACAAATCACCACATCCAAGATGGCTGCCAGTGGAGAACTTAGTTTAACATTGGACCCTATGGGAGAGCACCTTCAAAGATCTTCTACAATGAGACTATCTGGCCAATTGGAATCATACTTGGTAACAACTGTCCTTAGTTGGTCCCCTTTGAAAAAATCAGGCTAGCAAGTCTGCATCATATCCAATATGGCCACCATTGAGTAACATAGTTAACGATGAACCCTATTGGAAAACATGTTCAAAGACCTTTTTCTATTTTTCTTTGAAACTACTTGGTTAATTGGATAGTCCTCTTTAAATAAAATGTGCAAACAAGTCTACACATTATCCAAGATGGCTGTTTGACCCTATGGGACCCTCTGAAACACTTGGTCACAACTGTCATAAGTTCTTTTTTAAAAAATGAGTCAGGCAAGATCCAAGATGGCGGCAATACAGGAACATAGTTTATCAGTGAACCCTATTGGTCAACACCTTTCTATGTTGCCAATTGGGATCAAACTTGCTCACAACAGTCCTTGGGTTGTCCTTTCTAAAAATGTGTCTGGGAAATCTACTTCTTTTCAAAAATGGCCACAACCTGGGAACTTAGTTTAACATTGGACTCTTTGGGAAAGCAAATTGAAAGATCTTCTCTGAAACAACTTGGCTAATTGGAACCAAACTTGGTCATAACTGTCCTTCATTGGATCTCTTTGAAAATTGTGTCTAGCAAGTCTTATCAAAGATGGCCACCAGAGGATAAGATAGTTAAACAAAGAATCCTATGGGAAATGCTTTCAAAGATCATCTCCTATGACACATTGGGCCATATTACATCAAGGGCTATAATCAAACTAGAAAATGAGACCCTTTAACATTGAGGTAACTATTTAGACTGTTTGTTTGGCATGGACCAGGTTGGCTTCAGGCTCTTGAGAACCTCTAGTTCTGGTTCCCATTGCAGCAGCACATGAATCTTGGTAACTTGTACAAAGTCGACTCTTTCGAAGAGACCAGACTGATTTTTGTTTAAAATATGTATTTAAATTACTTATTTTAAAAAGTAAAGCAAAAAAAATGTATATCATCAATACAGGTAACATTATTCCATCATTTTACTTTACTAAAACGATGTACATGGAAGAGTTGTTTTTGGAGGATGATGAGTGACTGGCCAACAGTTTATTCAAGGGCCAGTGCCTTGATCTCGTTTATTGGGTCTTCTTCGGTAGGCGAGGAGTGGATGAAGTTTCTTCTCCCGTTGACCAACATGATTAATTGATTATACTCTCTGATATTTCCATCATTTCTCCATGGCAGGTTTTGGCTCCCTCGGGGTTTCTAAAGGATAGGCCGAAAGGGTATAAATCCTTCCTTGAAACTTGTCCACTTAAGCCAGCCCTTGCCTTTTTATACGACCGCAAAAATTTTTGCGGTCGTATATTGGTATGGTGCTGTCATCGTCGTCGTCGTCGTCGTTGTCGTCGGCGTCGTTGTCGTTGTCGTCGTCGTCGTCTGTAGACACTTTAGTTTTTGGTCAATAACTTTAGTTCCAGTAGATCAATCCTTATGAAATTTTAACGTTAATGTTCTTTGGTACAAAAGGAAGGTTTGGCTCCGTTTTGGTCATTGTTGCCCCACCCGTTTTTAAAAAAGGGGCCAAAAAGGGTTAAATTGGGTGTTTCACATGTTTGTCTTTAGAATCTTTATTATTAATCGGATTTTTCTGGGGTTTCTTTCAGTGTGCTCCTGAGGAAATTTCCAATTTGGAGTATGCCAACAGATTTAACGTAGCATGTACTGCTCACGAGATAAATGGGGCCCAACAGGGGCAAATCTCCAAAAAAATATTTTTTTTATTTTAAGTTCGATTTTGATGCAGTTTTTTTTAATGGATTCCTTGTGAAAAATTAATATGGCGCTCAGCTATTAGATTTTTGATAACTTGTTTCCTTTCCCAGCTATGAGGGCCGAACGGGGCCAAAATTGCGAATTTGCGGATTACGTAGAATTTTTATTTTTCATCGCATTTCGATGGGATTTTTTTCTTTGGATTCATCTTGATCTAAGCTTTCAGTATTATGTCAACGGAAGTTGTGTAGGTCTTATGGTTTCCGAGCTACAAGGGGTCAAAGGGGCCAAAATTGCAATTTTTCTAAATATGTCAAATCTTTATTTTTCATCGGATTTCAATGGGATTTTTTTCTTTGGATTCCTCTTGATCTAAGCTTTCAGGGATATGGCAACGGAATTTTTTTTTTTTAATTTCTATGGATGTAAAGTTTTAGTTGATAGTACATATTTTGCATAGCTCTTACGTTTTTTTCTTCAATAAGTGATCAAAAGGGTTGAATTTTTCCCTATTTTGTTCCTAGCTAATAACTGTGTCAAGCTTCTTTTTGTGTCTATCTAATTATTGTGTCAATCTCTTTACTGTGTCCACATTAACTTTGAACTACTTTTGTTAAAATTTCAGTGGTCAACATGCTGCGGTCGTATCATGCTGCGCTCGGCGTAGCCCTTTATTGATAACATGTTTCCTTTCTGAGCTATGAGGGGCCAAACTGGTACAAAATTGCAAATGTGCAGATTACGTGAAATTTTTATTTTTCATCGGATTTCGATGGAAATTTTTTCTTTACATTCCTCTTGTCTTAATTAAGCTTTCAGCATTATGTCAATGGATTTTTCGTATCTATTACCGTTTCTGAGCTGTAAAGGGTCCAAGGGGTCAAAATTGCAATTTTCACATATATGTAAAATCTTTATTTCTGATCGTATTTCAATGGGGTTGTTTCTTTGGATTCCTTTTGTTGTAAGCTGTCAGAAGTACTTCAACAGATTTAGCATATCTCTTACAGATTCTGAGCTTTCAGGGATCAAGAGAGCTAATTTCTTTGTTTCCTAGTTTGTGTCCAGTTGATTACTGTGTCAATCAATCTCCTTAGTCCACATTCACTTTATATTACACTTGTTCAAATTTCACTGATCGACATGCTGCGGTCGTATCATGCTGCGCTCGGCGTAGCCCTTTATTGGTGTTCTAAACACCTTAGCTATCGGTTCAGCTTAAATAGATGATTTGCCAGTTAGAGAAGTTCTTGTCAGTTCTAGTCAAATTTTGTGTTTATTGGTCAAACCTTCAAAGGGAAATAACTCCTACACCGGACAAACAAACATTAAACATGCACATTTGTTTTAAAGTACGGCCTTCGTGCTTAGCCAGTCTGGACATAGTAATTCCCTACACAATATTTATGATATTCTGCAGTAAGTTAGCATATTTTCTTATTTTAATACCNCTTTTTTTTTTTTTTTTTTTTTTTGTACTTGAAACAAGTAGCTCCTTAAAGCATGGTAAGCGCTATTTGGGATTTGGTTTTAAATTATGTTGCTGACTAAACGTCTGCTAAAGGTAAAACTTCCATAAGCTTTGATTTAAAAATATTTATTTTTTGGTTGGTTTTCACAAGCAGGGAACCATTCTGTCCCCTTGAGATTTTCCAAAAATTTACCTCCCTTTGGGGTTTTGCTAAATTCATTCTGTTGATTGCAGAACTGGCAAATGGTCTATTGGATTAAAATAGATGTTGCAGGGCGGGAAACTTTTAAGCAGGTTAAAAATTCTACTTATAAAATTGTAAATAATACAGTAAACTTACTGAATAATTTGGTAGAACGTTACATACTATTGTCCTGAAATGGTAAACATGTTTGAACATAGCTTAAAGAGGAATGTTGTTTGTTTACATTTTCGATGTTTTGATTTGAGGCAAACGGCGCACATACCACTACCTAGACGTAACTATATGTCTCTGCTGTGATTCCGCCGTAATCAGAAAAGGGAGATGTTGGACTGAGTGAAGGATTCTTGATTATGCCAAATTTGCACTCGATGCGCATGTACGTTAATTTGCGTGTGGATATAAACACGACCGAGAAACACGATGCATATAGGTAGTTTCATTTTCTCTTATCAGCTCATTTTACTTGTCTGAACTTTATAATTATTATTAAATTTGTCAATCCATGTTCAAAATTCGTCTTGCATCAATGGGGAGTTGCATTTTAAAAATGTACATAAAGAGTGTACATAAAGAGTGGCCGTTTCTGCCTGAAACATTTGGATATCATCTGCATCTGTAGGAAAATATTTAGGTGTATCAATATTCCACATTTCCATAGAATTAAAAAGGTTAATAATTCATATCCCTAAAACAACGCTCATTATTTAGGAAGTTGTCATACTCCTAACAAGATATAATATTTTGACTGCACGGTGGTATGCCTAAGATAGAAATGAGGTGAATTATTCAAGGTGTCTGCAGCGTATAGAATTTTGTGAAAATTTCTTTGTAGAAACATAATTTATTTTTGTTAAAAATATAAAATAAAACTTTGGGGTCACCTTGCATTTAAACGCAAAAATGAAATTAAAAATTGAAGGATTTTACAAAGAAATAATAGGAAAAATGTTTATATGAAAGGATAGCTGTAAAAATCTATTATAGATTTTGTTCATTCTTTTTATCTGTTTTGATATCATTTTATAGTTTACATGTAAAAAATAAAAATTAGGGGTCATCATTAACGTTGAAATTAGAGAGATAAATTGAAAAATGTTAATTTCTCTATAATGATATCCATATGATAATAATAATAATATTTATTCAGGCAAGTGCATAAGTCATATCATGTACACATAAAACAATATATAAAACAATGCTCAGCAATGAATAGTTTTAAAAGTATATATATTGTAATATTACATATGGTGGAGGTTCCCATTGATTTCATTGGCTAAACCAATCACATGATTTTAAGAATATTAAGTGTATTTGCAGCTTTGTTTCTATTTATAGGTATATTGACGCTATGTTTCTATTTTTAATTATACCGACTTTTTTATATTGACGCTATGTTTCTATTTTTAGTTTATTGACATTATGTTTCTATTAAATACATATACTGACGCTACAGTACTAAGTTAGATCCGGTTGGGCATTTAAATTCTTTGTTTTTCACATAGGAAGCTCTTAAAAAAATATTAAAAAATGCAAGACGCGTTTCATATAATAAAGATTAAGGGGTGATCGTGATATAAAGACATGCTTTGCAGAATAACCACTGAAATCAGTAAAAATCTATATAAAACGGTATTCATGGCACACTTGACATTGCTTGTTGTTTTTTTACTTGTAAATAAGAGATGTGTCGGTATATATTTATTCTATAAACTTTCATGAAGCCATCCCACCCTGTTTGTTGTGGAGATCCATTTCCGCCTTCAAACATAGCAAAGCTTCTATTTCGAGTTAACTTCCAGTGTGTTCACAAAATCTGTCCCCACAAAAATGTAATGAGATACCATGAAAACTACATATGTAATATAACAATGATGGACTTTTTACTCTGTCAATATGTTAAATATGGACCTGTTAGGAATATATTGACCTCGGACTTCGTCCTCGGTCAATATAAACCTAACAGGTCCATATATAACATATTGACTTCGTAAAAAGTCCATAATTGATAAATATTGAACGCAAAGGATAACCCATAAAGTCATAAAAGACTTATTTCAAATTGGGTCCTTGTTAATAATTACGAAAAAAATACCTTAAAGTCTACTCATATGTCCTATAAGCACATACAAATAAACCTAAATGGTCAAGTATTAAACAAAAATGGAGGAATAATACCACTGAGACACCTTAACTTCAACACATACGAACACCTTCAGCTCTTTTAGAGCTTTGATTTGGAATACAGAAAGTATATAAATGTTAGTATTGTCCTGATTATAATGTTACCTTACTGAGCAGGCGAGACACATGGTTTCGAGGAACCTTTACGATTTTTTTCAATCAGCTGTTACTGGTATTTCGGTTTATGAACTTTACTTTTTATACGACCGCAAAAATTTTGCGGTCGTATTATGGTATGGCGCAGTCGTCGGCGGTGGCGTCGGCGTCTGTGGCCAGCATAACTTTGTTTCTAGTGGACGGATGATCTTCAAATTTCAGTATGTGGTTTCTTGGCATAATGGCAATCCCGGGTTTTAATTTCGGGTTTGTGGCCCCACCCGTTTAAGAAAAAAGGGGCCAAAAGGGGTTAAATTAGGTGTTTTCACAGTCTGTGGCCAGCATAACTTTATTTCTAGTGGACGGATCATCTTCAAATTTCAGTATGTGGTTTCTTGGCATAATGGCAATCCCGGGTTGTAATTTCGGGTTTGTGGCCCCACCCGTTTAAGAAAAAGGGGCCAAAAGGGGTTAAATTAGGTGTTTTCACGTATTTGACTGTAGAATCTTTATTATTTATCAGATTTTGAGTGGGTTTTCAGTAAACTCCTAAGAAAATTTCCAATCTGAAGTATGCAACGGATTTCACGTGGCATGTACCGTTCACAAGATAAATGGGGCCCAAAAGGGGCGAATTTCAAAAATTTAATTTTTTTATTTTTAGTCCGATTTTGATGCAATTTTTTCCAAAGGATTCCTTATGAAAAATTAACATAGCGCTCTACTATTAGATTTTTTGTAACTTGTTTCCTTACCCAGCTATGAGGGGCCAAAGGGGGCCAAAATCATAAATTTACAGATAACCTAAAATTTTTATTTTTCATCGGATTTCGATTGGGATTTTTTTTCTTTGGATTCCTCTTGATGTAAGCTATCAGTAGTATGTCAACGGATTTGGCGTAGCTCTTACCATTTCCGAGCTATGAGGGGCCAATGGGGGCCAAAATCATAAATTTACAGATAACCTAAAATGTTTAATTTTCATTGGATTTCGATGGGATGTTTTTCTTTGGATTCCTCTTGATGTAAGCTTTCAGCAGTATGTCAACGGATTTGGTGTAGCTCTTACCGTTTCCGAGCTATGAGGGGCCAAAATCATAAATTTACAGATAACTTAAAATTTTTATTTTTCATCGGATTTCGATGGGATTTTTTTTTCTTTGGATTCCTCTTGATGTAAGCTTTCAGTAGAATGTCAACGGATTTGGCGTAACTCTTACCGTTTCCGAGCTATGAGGGGCCGAAGGGGGCCAAAATTATAAATTTACAGTTAGGTCTCATGTAACCGTTTAGCTTCAATTTTTCTCATGTGTCTGTTTTTCAAAGATTCACATCTTGTTTGCAGAGTTTTACTGAAAAAGTGTGAAATGACAGATATGTAAACCTATACCTCTTTGGAATCCTTGGAACAAATACTTTAAATTGCATAGACATCTTAGTCATTCTGACAATATATATGTGCTGTATGTTTCCATGGAAACATTTGCAAAAGTTGAAAAAATGACCCTAAAATTTGCAAAAATTTGCAAAAATGGTGCCAATACACAAGTCCCCCCTCAACGTATACGTTATGAACCAGCATAGCCACTATGATAGCCTGAAAGCCCTTCACAAACAGTTTGGATTTAGCAA
The DNA here is from genome assembly GCA_002080025.1 of Modiolus philippinarum. Lineage (NCBI taxonomy): Eukaryota > Metazoa > Mollusca > Bivalvia > Mytilida > Modiolidae > Modiolus > Modiolus philippinarum. Next base: position 17,771 of record MJUU01017881.1, read on the forward strand.
TAAAAAAGGATATCATTAAGGATAACTTTTCGAAATAAAATACATCGAACACTTACATCCATTTTCGCACCATTTGTACAACATGCTATTTATACCGTCCATGCTGTGTGTCATGTGACCAAAACAAACAGCTAATAACCTACTGTAATGAATAAATTCACTTTTGATTGATTTGTTTCTTACATGTACTATCATTCTCACAAAATAGAATAAAATTGTTCATATAAATCCACTATTACAACAATGACATCTGATCAACCATATCATAAGCATGCACAAATTTTTGACGCACTCTTTAACTCAGCATTTGAGGCACTGAAAAGGGTATCTGAGACCTTAAGATGGTAGCTTTTTTCTCAGCATATACCAAAACAGGAATTATACTTATTCTTCATGCAAAAAGAAACAAAATGGTGCCTCATTTGCCACAATAGCATAAAAAATGACAATTTAATAGCAATAAGCAATAGCTGTAATTTTTATGTATGGGAGATAACTGTGAAAACATTGGAGTGTCTGTCATTGCAATGTGGGCCTCTTGTTTCAAAGTGATGATTTAACCATTTTAGTTATGTTTAGCATTCTGAAAACAATATATTTCATTATTTTGGCCTTTTGAATTCAACATTTAAGCAAATAAGGTATAGTTTATGTCAAAATTATCCTATTTTTTTCAATAGAAAGCAAATACAGGCATATCAAAACTGCACCTCAAGTCAGCATATTTTGTCGACAAACTTTTTCCCCTTTACAACCCTATTCAGTCGGGTTATTGTAAATTTTTGTTTAATTTCATTACTTTCCTGTTTTAAAGGAAGATATTATAGTATCGCAATGTTCCGCACTACCCTCAAATAGTATTTTGCCCCAAATATAAAACAGAGAACTACCATTTAAAAAAATGCTATTTTCCCCTTGAAAATTCATGACGATTGCAAAAATGTCAACAGATGGTTGCTAAGGTCTTTCAATAAACAATTTAGGGATTTTCTTACAAATAAGTATAAAAATGTTGTTTATTCTATTGATATGTAATAAACAGGACACTATTTGTGTGATATTTTAAATAAAAATGGACCTTGCTGCTAATAACATTGTATGCGAGTTCACCTTAAGGTCTCATGTAACCGTTTAGCTTCAATTTTTCTCATGTGTCTGTTTTTCAAAGATTCACATCTTGTTTGCAGAGTTTTACTGAAAAAGTGTGAAATGACAGATATGTAAACCTATACCTCTTTGGAATCCTTGGAACAAATACTTTAAATTGCATAGACATCTTAGTCATTCTGACAATATATATGTGCTGTATGTTTCCATGGAAACATTTGCAAAAGTTGAAAAAATGACCCTAAAATTTGCAAAAATTTGCAAAAATGGTGCCAATACACAAGTCCCCCCTCAACGTATATATGTTATGAACCAGCATAGCCACTATGATAGCCTGAAAGCCCTTCACAAACAGTTTGGATTTAGCAATAAAAAAGGATATCATTAAGGATAACTTTTCGAAATAAAATACATCGAACACTTACATCCATTTTCGCACCATTTGTACAACATGCTATTTATACCGTCCATGCTGTGTGTCATGTGACCAAAACAAACAGCTAATGAATAAATTCACTTTTGATTGATTTGTTTCTTACATGTACTATCATTCTCACAAAATAGAATAAAATTGTTCATATAAATCCACTATTACAACAATGACATCTGATCAACCATATCATAAGCATGCACAAATTTTTGACGCACTCTTTAACTCAGCATTTGAGGCACTGAAAAGGGTATCTGAGACCTTAACCCTAAAATTTTTATTTTTCATAGGATTTCGATGGGATTTTTTCTTTGGATTCCTCTTGATGTAAGCTTTCAGTGGTATGTCAACAGATTTTGCGTAGCTCTTACCGTTTCTGAGCTATGAGGGGCCGAAGGGGGCCAAAATCATAAATTTGCAAATAACCTAAAATTTTTATTTTTCATAGGATTTCGATGGGATTTTTTTCTTTGGATTCCTCTTGATGTAAGCTTTCAGTGGTATGTCAACAGATTTTGCGTAGCTCTTACCGTTTCTGAGCTATAAAAGGTCGAAGAGGAAACATAATCTCCATATTGTGTCCTTCTAATTATTGTGTCAAGCTCTTTCGTTTGTCCATACTCGCTTTAAATTACACTTTTTTTCAAATTTCAGTGGACGACATGCTGCGGTCGTATCATGCTGCGCTCGGCGTAGCCCTTTATTGCTTTATTTTTGGTTTGATGCACTGAAGAAACATAACTTGTCGAAATGTCCATCTGCAGGAACAAATGAACTTTAAATTAATGTCTGTATTATGTTTTCTCTTGAAATTCGTTGACGATGAATTCAAACTTTTCTGGCTTAATTATTATTTCAAATCTGTTGGTAAGGCATCCGTGTGTTATACATTCGTAGACACAAATTTGTAGTTAACTGTATATTTGCTGACGCATTTTTTGTTATTTATCAATGTTCAATATCATGGATACCATTCTTTCTCTTTAAGGTTCTTCAATGGCGACACAGATGAATTGTGATCCTTGTTCAGAGGACAGCAAATATTTACCAGCAATACGATATTGTACTGATTGTGAAGAGAGACTGTGTAAAGAATGTGTAGAATTCCACTGCCGCCAAAAAAGTTTAAAATTACACCACTTAATTAATTTAGCGTCTGCGGGAAACAAAATACCTCCTTCGGTAAAGAAATTTTGCGAGATTCATCCCGATTCTTTACTTGATTTTTATTGCACACAACACGATACTCCATGTTGTAGAGAGTGTATGCCAATTAATCATCGAAGCTGTGACAAAGTCATTCCGTTAGATAAAGCGTCTAAAAATGTGAAACATTCGGCTTTGCTTTCTGATACGGTTGAAGATTTGAATTGCTTAACTGAGACCGTTCAGCAATTACTAAAAGATCGTGAAGAGAATCAGAAATCCTTAGTTGAAATTAAATCATCAATCAGACAGAAAATTGGCACGGCTAAATCTAAACTTCTAAAACAAATCGATGACCTGGAAAAGAACTTGCTTAAACAGCTGTCTTCAATTGAAGAGAAGAACAAAACAAAAATTAAAACTCAGAGAACTGAGATTTGTAAGTTAGAATCCCGTTTGATAAAGAATATGCAGGAACTTGATTTTCTGAAAGAACATGGTTCAGATGTACACCTTTATTTAGCTTTGCATCAACTTGTCAGTGATAACAAAAAAATTGAGACCGACATTGAACATCTCGTATCATCTGTTGAAGAAATCAGTATAAAGTTTGATGAAATTCGTGAAATTAACATTCAGTCAATTGGATCCATCCACGAAATCACAAAACCTTGCACTGTACAGTACAAACCACCGAGGTCATCACACGCTCAAAAAAGGCAGGATGCAGTAAAGTCATTGACTGTGTTTGAAAAAATCGGGGATTTAACCTTAAAGTCTGGTGAAAGATACTTTATTGCAGATATAGCGGTACATTCTGATAACAAATTACTTCTCACTAATTATCATGACGAGTATCCAAAAGTATATATGTACAGAGACTGTAAGGAATATGAAGGTGAATTGAAATGTTCCTGTCCTCCCTATGGTATTACCATGATACCTGATACAGATACAGCAGTAGTTACTTTGCAGAGGGAGAACTCATTACAGTTCATCAATACAACAAACATGACAAAAGGAGACAAAGTAAACCTAGGATTTCCGTGCTATGGTATCACTACTACAAAGGATAACATTATCGTTGGTGGAGAAAAGGGAGTCGTTCGCATATTAGACAGACGTGGATCAAAGATAACAGATCTAGAAGTAACAGTAGGTGAATCGGCCATTTACTCTATACATTACGATAAAGTAAACGACAGACTTTTGTGTAGATACAGTGACGGTATGTGTTGTGTGACATTAGATGGGAAACCTGTTTATCATTACAAAGTATCTTTTGAAGCAGGATTAGCAGTGGATCAACAAGGACACGTGTACCTAAGTAGTCATCAACTAAACGAAATACATCGATTGTCGTCTGATGGAAAATTCTGTGATGTTGTACTGAACAAAGAATATGGTATAAACAATCCGTATGCTCTATCATTTAGCAAAAATTTCAGTAAGCTGTTTGTTGTAAATGATTACTTCAAATCTGTTTCCGTTTTCAGTTGTGTATAACTTTATTCAGACTTGAGAAGAACTATGATAAGAATAATAGGTTTACGTAAACATGCGCCATGTGCATTTGGCTTACTTTAAACAGGTTTCTCTAATCTCAGTCAACTACCACTGTTGTTTAATTCTCACGTGTGCAAATCAAAATGAAAAAAAATCTGGATCTAAATTTAGTGGATGGCAGCTTTCTATTTATCAGAACATGGATTAAGTGTTTAACAATATTGAGCGATTAGTAGAATTGCAAGTTTTTAATACTTTTTAGAGACAGTGATTTCATCTCTGTAGACAAAGGCGCTGTATAAACTGCAGGCGCAACAAGCAAGAAGTTGTCGGAATTGTACCTGTCCAAAAGAACGCGACGTTCACTTTAGGAATTTTAGATTCCACAACAGGGTCTAATAAGAAACGACAATTATACTCGAAATATAAGTTAAATTTTTAATTTTTAATAGCTAGGCTAAAATTTACCTATCAAGAGTTCAAAAATTTCGTTTTTCACAATGCAGTTGTGGAATCGTTTTCTCTTATAACTTCATAGTTATATTATGATTTAAACATGACGTCTTTTTTTCTGATGACCTGGTATGAATAAATTCTTTGAGTGGCAATGGTTCAGTCAGCAAAAGGCAAATTGAATTACGATCAATCACCGACTGAGAGCAACCCTCCAAATAGAGAGTACAAATGTAAGGACACATGAATGTAGGTCAGAAATTTAAGGACGTTGCATCCATCAACATGTTCTAATTTACCAATATAGAGATTTATAATGGTAATAGTATGTATCTTATATCGTGTTCATTTCGGTACATAAGAAGTTGATCTTTATATTGAATATTGTTCATTTTAAGGACATCATCAATATAAAAGAAACTGGAATACAAGACTTTGCTAGTTTTTGGAACGATTGGGACAATCGTTTCCATGTCACTAACTACCAAACCCGGATGACCGGAAGTTTCTTGCCTACTCGCTACCTTTTATATTACATACGCCGGAATAAAGTTCACAGTTCATTTCCGGTTTTTCGCGGAGTAATTTATTTGTTGACATATCAATAGGTGGATATCAATTGCATACCACTGGACAGGAATATTGTTATAATTTGATTACCGTAATTAATTTGAAAGTGATAGCTATCTAAGTAATAAAGATCACCATAAAGATTGTTAAAACCGAACACGTGTGACAGTCTGTTATTGCTTTTATAAACAAGTGTTCAATTATCGGTCATTTAGTTTACATCCTTTCGACACGTGTTAGAAGACAAGCTGAATAAATAACCTATTAATTTATATACACCTCACAAATACAGTGATTAAATCTGGCAGTATGATTTTGACTTTCTACCTAAAAGTGCTCACAGCAATGCGTAATTTCAACATAGTAATGTGTATTTTCAACACAGCAATGTGTATGGTTACTTCCGTTTGCTTAGTCTATAAATAGATTGTGGGATGGGGTATCAATAAGGGTCATTTTTAGCTCACCTGGCCAAAAAATCCATGTGAGCTTTTGCCATCACTATGCGTCCGTCGTCTGTCGTCCATCGTCCGTCTGTCTGTCAACAATTTCAAAAATCTTCTCCTCTGAAACCGCTGGGCCAAATGTAACCAAACTTCACACGAATCATCACCAGGGTATGTCTTCTCAAAATTGTGTTCGATTAATCGGCTGGTCAAACAATATGGCTGCCATTGCTAAAAATACTGTACAGCTCACACGGATGAACTCAAAGTCCTTGTTTTTGGGTGGATTTTCGCGACGTGGACTGATTAGCTGATTCCGTGTAGCAGGGTGGATGATCGCGGATGTCCACCTTAATTTACGTGACCCAACGTGGACAAATTTTTGAAAACGGAATCCTCGTGGAACCATCGCGGCCACACACTGTGACACAGAGAAATTAAGTTTTACATGTACATATGTTTAATTTTGTCGCAAGCATGCAAAGCGAGGAATATTTACATCTTTCTTCAATCTTATCCTAGGATTATTTACATTTCATTATTTGTCCCAAATCGTATCGTAGTTCATGAACGTAATCCAAGTGCATGTAAATAAATAAATAAATAAAACATTCAACATTCCTAGATGTGTATTTGTTATCAAAAGCATGCTTCAATTGTTGATTGAGCGTCTCTACCTAATGTGTATTCACCTGAGATATTGATCGTTTTCATTGGTCGGTTTTAGTTCTTTTTTTAGAAAATTACCTTTGCGTATCTATGTATATAATCTAATGGCTTCCGAAAGCACTCCTGCTTTATGTGCTATTTCCAGGCTTTATTTTAAATTTTAAGCGATTTATGATAAAGATTTGATAGAAAACGATTTTTGTCTCGCCCGCGACGAAAGTCGCGGAAAGCGAGACATAGGCGTGCAAAGTATGACGACGGCGACGGCGACGGCGACGGCGGCGGCGACGGCGACGGCGTTAACTTTTACTAAATACAGGATATTTTGAAAACCCTTTGATGTAGGAACATCATATTTGGTTCAGTGGTAGTACTAATTGAGTGCTACCTGACGGACATATCGTCATGTGACCTTGACTTCAATTTCATGGTCTAGTGGCCACGTTAAGTTTTTCTGCTTAAGTCCATTTCTCAATAACTAGAAGTGGTCGGTTGATAATAATTGGTATGTAGGTTGGTCTTGGGTAGTACATGTCAGTCTGGCAGGTGACTTTTGTCCTTGACCTCAATTTCACGGTCTAGTGGCCACGTTAAGTTTTTCTGCTTAAGTCCAATTCTCAATAACTAGAAGCGGTAGGCTGATAAGATTTGGTATGTAGGCTGGTCTTAGGTAGTACATGTCAGTCTGGTAGGTGAAATTTGTCCTTGACCTCAATTTCACGGTCTAGTGAGCATGTTCACTTTTCTGATTAGTTCACTTAGATTTCACATCAATTTAGAG
>MJUU01017881.1:35226-55767 GCA_002080025.1 Modiolus philippinarum
ATGAATAAGAGCGGTCCCAAAACTGAACCTTGTGGAACACCATATGTCATAAAAGCTGGGTTTGATTTAAGACTACCACATTGAACTTCCTGTTTTCTATGAGATAAATATGATTTTAACAAGTCATCAATTTTTCTCCAACATTGTAAAATTTCAATTTTTCTAAGAGTAAAGATCAAATGCTGTACTGTAATCTACAAATATACTTCCAATAATTTCACCATTGTCTATGCATTTCAACCACCCGTCAATAGGTTTAGTTAGAGCTGTTTGACAAGAATGGCCATGTCTAAAACCTGACTATGACACATGTAATAACTTGTTATTATTTAAAAATGTATACAGTTGAGAACTTACGTGTTTCTCAAAAATTTTTGATATAGTACAAAGGACGGAAATTGGGCAATAATTCGAAGGAGAATCTGTTGCTCCTTCTTTATGTAAAGCTGTAACTCTTGCAAATTTCAGTTTATTTGGGAAACGACCACATGAAAACGTAATGAAGGAGATATAACTTCGGCGCTAAGTTTTAGAATTTTCGGTCCAATTCCATCTTAACCTGTTGATTTTCTGACTTTTAACTTTTTTAAATGAGAATAGACTTCACTCACAGATATGAACTGTAAATCAAGACTCCTGGTTTTTAGTTTTTCATGTGTATATTGCTGTAGTAAAGTGAAATCAGAACTGAAACATTTCCCCCGACAAGTTTTTCTGCAATTGATGAAAAATGGGTATTCAAAATATTGACAATTTCTTGTTGTTCGTAAACTGTTTCGTTTTCAAAAGTCATTTTAGGTGGAAAGATATTTTCTGATTTTGGGTTTACTTCTCTTAACCGGCCCAACAACTCTTTGCTGTTTTTTGAATTTGAAATCGCAGTTTGGTAATAATATTCCTTTGCTCTATTAATTAAGGAAGATACTTTGTTTCTCCATACTTTAAAGGTGTTCCAGTCTTTTTTGGAATGGTATTTATTTCTTAGAATAATAGCTTCTTTAATTTCATCATTAAATCACTCAGATTGTTTGAATGTCTTTACCCTTTTACTTTTGAGAGGTGCATGCTTATCTATAGTTTCTGTAAACAAATCATACCATTTTTCCATTGCAACATCGATGTCTTCTTCCATTTCAATTTCATGAAAAGGGGTATTAATCAAATCATTAATAAATTCATTGTCATTGAACTTTTTAAAACATCTATATTTTATTTCAATATGATTTTCTTTTTTGATTTTTGGATTAATCTTGCTTTGTAAACAAGTCGGATAGTGGTCACTTAGAGCATAAATAGGGACATGACAGCTTCTGATATATTCAGGGTTTGTCGTATACATGTGATCAATCAAAGTAGCTGTTGTTTCACTCACACGAGTTGCACTATTTACTAGCTGCAAAATGTTAAAACTTTCAACAAAATCAGTCCATTTTCGATTTTCATTTTTTAGAAAATCTATATTAAAATCCCCATCAAAATTATTTCTTTGTTTTCAGAAAAGGCCTTTTCAAATTCTTCTTCAAATAGATCAATCCAAGACTGATGGGCATTTGGTGGACGATAAACTAAACAAATTAAATATGGTTTAGATTTTGGGAATTCTACTTCTAACCACAAAGTTTCAAGGTTATTCAGCGATAAGTTCGATCTTTGCTTAACTGGCACATATTGTTTTACATAAACTAATAAACCACCGCCGTCTTTACCTTCACGGTCACGTCTAAAAATCTGATAACCAGGAATAAAGCATTGTTCATTATTTGTTTGTGGCTTTAAAAAGGTCTCTACCAAAGCAAATATATCTATGAATTTGTGATTGGTGACTAACAAATTTTTTAATTCTTCATATTTTGGTAATAGATGTCTAATATTTAGACACACACAATTAAAACCCTTCCTTTAATATTAAATACGTTTTGATTATTATCGGTTGGGGTTTTTGTTTTAGATAAATCATATATATTGGAGTCGGTAAATTTGGTACATGAACAATTTGATGAATCACAATCTGGGCAAAATGACCGCCAGTGGGAACATAGTTTAACATTTGACCCTATGGGAAAACTCATTCAAAGATCTTCTCCTCTGGGACACCTGAACAATTTCAATCATACTTGGTTACCACTGTCCTTATTTGGTTCCCTTTGAAAATGTGTCCGGCAAGTCCTTGTCAGATCCAAGATGGCCGTGCGCGGTTCCGGCTTATGAATAGGCCCGCAGCATCCTCTGAGCTTGGAGTATGAGTCTTCCTAACAGAGGACCCCGAGGGAACCCCGGGATATAGAAATAGGACCTAGTTTCTCCGGCTTGCGGGGTGTGACCCCTCCTAAACGGAGGCTGACCCCGAGGGTCCCGGGATATAGAAATAGGACCCATTCCGTGGTTGTGCGGGATTAATAAATACACAACCCATCTTTCGGATGGGATGTTAACTCAGGTCCACGTGTTGGAAGAAATGCCATGCTTCCTGCACGTTAAAGAACCCTTGTAGCAAGCTCTTTTTGGGGTGGTCCGTAGGTGATCGGCTACAAGGCTAAATTCCCCGCCCTTGACGATTTCACCCTACTTTTCCAGTGGCAGTCAGAATTTCCCGTCCCATGGCCCTTTCCATACCCCAAAGTGATTATTTAATAACAAACTTGTTCTTGTCTTGATATAGCTGAAATATTGCTGAGTAGACGTTAAACAATATTCAATCAATCAATCAATCCAAGATGGCCGCCAGCGAGCGGGGAACTTAGTTTAACAATGCACCTTATGGGAAAACACATTCAAACATCTTCTCTGAGATAACCTTGTCAATTGAAATCATACTTATACACTACTGTCATTAAATGGTCCCCTTTGAAAAATGTGTCTGGCAAGTCCCCATCAGATCCAAGATGGTCACCAGCAGGGAACATACTTTAAAACTGAACCATATCGGAAAACGCATTCAAAATTCTTCTTCTCTGAAACTGCTCAGTTAATTGGAATCAAACTTGGTCATAATAGTCTTTGGGTGGTCTTTAAAAAAATGTCTGACAATTCTGCCATCCAAGATGGCTGTCAGCGGGGAACTTAGTTTAGCATTTGACCCTATGGGAATACACATTCAAAGATCTTCTCCTCTGAAACTACTTTGCTAATTGGACACAAATCTGGTCACAATTGTCCCTTATTATATTTTATTGAAAAATCTGTCTTGCAAATGATGAATAAAAGGATATGGAGTAAATGCACATAAGACAAAGTCTCTACAAATATATGGTAAAAAACAAGCAAAGGAACAAGGCTTTTATTGTTGTTCTTCATCTGTGTCATGTCCAAGATGGTTGCCAGTGGAAACTAGTTAAACATTGAACTCTATGGGGAGACACATTCAAAGATTTCCTCTGAAATTACTTTTCCTATTGGAACCAAACTTGGCCCCAATGGTCCTTTTGGTGGCCCACTTTGAAATATGTGTCCAATAATTTCACATTAGATCCAAGATTACCACCAACGAGAAGCATAGTTTAACATAGGACCCTATCGGAAATGCATACAAAGATCATCTCCGACACAGTGGGCCATATTACATGGAGGTTATTTGTACCGTCTTATCTAGTCTTGCACCTTGAGAGCCTCTAGTTATATGACATTACGCTGTCTCGCAACATATATTTTTATATTCATGTTCAGGTAAACTCGGACAATCCGACTTTTTAAACCTTAAAAGGTAACATGTACATAGTCGCAATAATTATGATTATCTAGACAACGCAACTTCACGATGGCAGCTACGAGCAACATCTCTACCTCAGGATGAGAATTTGAGATATGCGATGTCGACTTGTGGAGAAAAATATGTCGACTTATCGAGATATTTTTCATGACAAATCGACATAAAAATGGCATTAAGTCGACTTTCCAAGAAAATTAAGTAGACTTGTCGCAATAATTATGTCGATATGTTTTGATAATTCTCGACAGCTCAACATCTCGATGGCAAAAATAAGCATCCATAACTGGGGCTTTCTATTTCAAAGGCGTATTTATGGTGATTTGATTTTTCTGTTGATTCTAGAATTTATATGCATATTATTTTTTATATTTAGACAAACAATAAATTCATCTATACATGAGAAAATGTTTCTAGATATCTGCAGAATTTGTATTGAAAAAAAAAGATTTTTATTATTCAGTATAGTTTCTTCATTTGAAACTTTTTTTTTAATTCTTTAAATGGTACGATGACTTATTGTGTTTGCTGTTTCTAATTATTTTTCAATTACTTATGAAAGATAAATGATTGGGGGTGTTACTTAAAATATCTATTATTTTTTACTATGAAGTTGATAAAAAATATCTCTTATGCAATCAGATGATCAAAGAACTGATAGAATTGATCTGATGCAATAATCGAATAATCAAAGTACTGATAGCACTGATAGATAAAAACAAAATGAGTTTATTAAAAGGGGTATGAAAGTTGTTTTACTTCTTGATAATGCCTGATATGCAGTGGGAGTTTTTTTGGTAACCTCTGTGTTTGCATCTAAACACTTTTCATGATTTAATTTTTCAATTGATGCCAGAATTTATAGATACTTACATGAATTAACTTCTCAGAAGTTCTTCTTGACTGCTACACGGAGGAATAAGTGTTTTACAAAACACATCTTGTTTCTCTTTTTTTGCTGAACAAGCTCTTCTATAAATATGACGTAATACGAATAAAGGACATTTTTTTTCTTGAGCAATTCACCTTAAGAAAAAGTCAGAATATTGCAATTGAAAACACATATTAACAAAAAGTCACTTATTCAAGTGAAAGCAACATATTTCCGTCAATTTTACTTCATACTTGACTCAATGATCATCTTAAAGAGATGTCTATTCTTCCATTAATAGCCAATTCTGGTGTTAGACTATCACAATCAAACACCATTGAAAGTGTAAGATCGAGAAATCTCGGACACCCAAGGGTAAGATCTCAATATTTCTCTGACGAGGCTTGCCGAGTCAGAGAACCATTGAAATCTTACCCGAAGGTGTCTGAGATTTCTTAATCTTGCATTTTTAACGGTGTTTGATTGTTTTTCTCATAAAATACAAGTTTCTGTAAAACCAGACTCTAGTTGGCGTCCATCATGTCTAAGCAACTTACTATGACGTCGATAACGTCATAATGTATTTCCGCACGTGGAATTCTTATCTCACCCGTACTGGCTTGTCTCAAATGTGAGAAAATTGAGTCCAGACGAGCCCACGTGCACTCGTCTCAACTCGGTAAATGGCCAATCAGAGCTGTTTATTTTTATGATTCAACGGCAGTAACCATGAAGAAACATCACAAAAATGTTACGTCACAGTGGGAAGTATGTTAAAATGGACGCTTACTTTGCTTCTCATATAAAGATTTGAGGATTTAGAAAATTATATTTTAGAGAAGAAATAGCTACTTATACCTTCGATCAAAATCAAAGATCGATATATCTTTCACCATGAAGGAAACTCTGTCGTTTAATATCTTGTTTCGCTGTGCTTCACTAGAGAAAAGACGGATTGTCTAACATTCATGAAAGATATCGCGATCTCTGATCTGCTCATGTAAGAAGCTGTTATTCTTGGGATTCGTAAAGTAGACACTGACATACAAGTGAGTGCTACTAAAATCAGCACTCCAGATACGAAAAATGAATAAACTTTGCAAAGGACCTTCTATACATCATTCCAATACAGTTTAGTTAAATGTGTTAAATGTGCTTCAACAGTTTCAGAGTAGATGATGAAAATGTGATTTTTCCGATAAAGTCCAATGTAAAACCTACGTTCTGTGCTGGCAGCCATGGTTTTTTGTCAAATAAGATCATATGAGCAATCTTTGTTAAGGACCTTTAGTACATCATTCCTATTAGGTTGGATTAAATTTGCTACAGAGGAGAAGATAAAAATGTGATTTTCCCTTAGGGTCCAATTTTAAACTATGTTCCATGCTAGCAGCCATGTTTTTCGTGTGATCAGAACAGAATGAGCAATATTTGTAAAGGGCCTTTAGTTAATCATTCCTGTAAAGTTTGGTTGAATTTGCTTTAGAGGTTTCAAAAGTGAAGATGAAAATGTGATTTTCCCATAGGGTCCATTTTTAAATTGTTCCGTTGTGGTGGCCACGTTTTTATCGGATCGGAATAAAATGAGCAATCTTAGTGAAGGACCTTTAGTTCATCATTCCTGTAAAGTTTGGTTGAATTTGCTTCCAATGTTAAACAATGTTCCGTGCTGGCGGCCATGTTTTTTATCGGATCGGATCAAAATGCAATCTTAGTAAAGGACCTTTAGTACATCATTCCTGTAAAATTGGTTTAATTTGTTTCAGCAGATTCAGAGCAAAAAATGAAAATGTGATTTTCCCATGGGGTCCAATGTTAAACTATGTTCCGTGCTGGCGGCCATGTTTTTTATCCAATACAAACACAATTAGCAATCTTTGTAAAGGATTTTTAGTACACCATCCCTGTAAAGTTTGGTTGAATTTGCTTGAACGGTTTCAGGGGAAAAGATGAAAATGTGATTTTCCCATAGGGTCCAATGTTAAACTATGTTCCATGCTGGCGGCCATGTTTTTTATCGGATCGGAACAAAATGAGCAATCTTTGTAAAGTAGTACATCATTCCTGTAAAGTTTGGTTGAATTTGCTTCAGTGGTTTCAGAGGAAAAGAGGAAAATGTGAAAAGTTAAAAGACGACGGACGACGGACACCAAGTGCTAAGAATAGCTCACACTGACCCTTTGCTTCAGTGGTTTTAGAGGAGAAGATGAAAAGGTGATTTTCCCATAGGGTCCAATTTTAGGCTATGTTCCGTCTTGGCGGTCATGTTTTTGTCTAATCAAAACGAAATGAGCAATACATCATTCCTGAAAAGTTATGTTATATTTGCTTCAGTGGTTTCAGAGGCGAAAAAGAAAATGTGATTTTCCCACAGGGTCCAATGTTGAACTATGTTCCGTGCTGGCGGCAACGTTTTGTAAAGTAACTTCCGCACATTATTCCTCTAAAGTTTTGTTGAATTTGCTTCATTGGTTTCAGAGGAGAAGATGAAAATATGATTTTCCCACAGGGTTCAATGTTAAACATAAGTTCCATGCTGGTCATGTTTTTGTCGGATCGCAATGAAATGATCATTATTTGCTGAAGACTTTCTGTACATCATTCCTGTAAAGTTCTGTTGAATTTGCTTCAATGATTTCAAAGGAATGCAAATGTGATTTTCCCATAGGGTCTAATGTTCAACAATGTTATGTGCTGGCGGCTATGTTTTTTGTCGAATCCCAACGAAATGAGCAATCTTTGTAAAGGACCTTCTATACGTCAGTCCTGTAAAGTTTTGTTGAATTTGCTTCAGTTGTTTCAGAGGAGAAGATGAAAATGTGATTTTTCCGTAGGATCCAATATTAAACTACATGTATGTTCCGTGCTGGTGGCCATGTTTTTTGTCGGATCAGAACGATATGAGCATCTTTGTAAAGTACCTTCCATACATTATTCCTGTAAAGTTTTGTTGAATTTGTTTATGTGATTTCAGAGAAGATGAAAATGTGAAAAGTTAATGGACGGACGCTGGACGACAGACGACGGACGTCAAGTGATTGCAATAGCTCACACCGATCCTTTCGTTCAGGTTAGCTAAAAAGGGGGCTATAGACATGGCAAAAAAAAGGAAAAGAGTACAACAAAAACACTTGAAGTACTGTGTTCCGCTGTGCCACAAATGAATACCCCCACTTCCAAAGTGTAATAAATTTCTTTAAACAGTTGTTCGGTCCAAATCTGAAATCATCCCAAAGTAAAGTGGGAAGAAAATTTCTCATAATAATGCCCCAGACCAAATTTGAAATCGTTCCCACTCATACAAGCCAAGTAAACTCCGACGAAAATGTCCCATCCATAGAGTAAAACTTCAACATGTCAGCAAACAATAAGTGGCTATACGACAGACCTGAAAATAGCTTACATGTTACAACTGATCATAGTTCAGCTTTAGACCAAATATGAAATCATTACAACCTATGCAAGTTGAGAAAATGTGACGAAAATTTCTCCTTCATAGTTAGTTATAGCTAAACATCAGATAATCTATTAAAAAGAAGTTCGAGGACAACAGACTTATTAATGGGTTACACATTACAACTTATTATTATAAAGCTCAAGTCGAAATTTGAAATCATCCCCACTTATAGAAGAAGAGTAAACTGTGACGAAAAATTATCATCCATTACGATTAAGTAAAACTTCAACACATCGTCAAACAAGAAGTGGTAATACAACAGACCTCAAAATGGTTTCCACATTAATAATTCGTAACGGTTACGCGGAACTTTGTGTCTCGCCTAGCTGCTCACTCCGCTTTCATTACAATTTTGCCTATATTAGTATTAGATGTGGTTGCTAAAAATTCTAAGTAATAACTGGTCTTTGAGAGTACCAAGTTGAACCAAATTTTTTTTTAAATCTAACCATTGGCAATATTAGCTTTGACGAAAATTCATCCAAAAAGCATGGTTGCTTACAAGAATTTCAAAAAAATGCTTGTCTTTGACTCAGTTTGAGAGTATCAGGAAATTCAGAAATTTGCCAAAATTGGAATCAAAATTTTTGAAATCTAAGCATTGAAAATTTTTGTTTTTACTAAAATTCAATCAAAAAGCATGGTTGCTAACAAGAATTCCCCAATACTGCTTTTCTTTGAGAGTTGCAGGAAATTTACCCAAATTGGAACCATATTTTTTATTCTTAAGTTTCAGAATTATTTCTGGTATATACAATTGCTAAAATATTTGATTGTATACAAAAATTTCAAAAATTGTTAAGTCTTGGACATTTTCAGGAAATTTACCAAAGTTGGAACCGGAATAAAATCCTGAAAGTTTATTGCTTATCTATGGACTACATGCAAATTCTATGTCAGAATCAAATTTCCAAAGTTCCAATTTGTTTAAACCTTGTTGATATTATGGACCAAAGTGAAAATTTAGTCAAATTCATTGATGCGGAAAATAAAGGTCAACGTGACATTATTCTGGTATGGATGTTAGCTGCCTCTAAAGCTGTAACCACTAACCAATCATCATCTGACTATGGCATGTAGGTGTTGAGATATAGTACTGGAAAAAAAATATTAAAAAAAACTAAGTCCAACAAATGGCGAAATACGGAAAAATTTGAATTATTTTTACAAAAATATACTTGGGGTTCAATAATGCAGTTGTACTGAATATTGTGTCAAAAATTCATTGCTATTGAGAAAGATTTTAGAAAGTTATTGAACTTCCAAAAAGTTCAACATTTGGGTTAACTAAATGTTGACGCCGCCGACACCGACGCCGACGACGGAATCTATGGTCGCTATGTCTCGCTTTGCGACATTCGTCGCACACAAGACAAAAATCATTATTATGAAGCTCAAAAACAAATTTCAATTCAATCCCACTCATACAAACCAAGTAACATGCGACAAGAATTTCCAAAACCATAGTGGCACGTCCACTTATCGCTTTAAATCACCACCAAATGTCATGAAAAGAAAATCATAGGAGCGACTTCCTGTGATGAATAAGATCAATACTTTGTCGAGGCTGCAACTTGAAGGTAGGAATTTTTATAGTTATACTTCAGTATATCGATAATCAGGCGATGTGATTTTGTGGTCAAAGCATATTTTTTTACCTATGTCCTTTAATATCCATCAAAACGTCCCTCTTTTCGTGAAAAAGATTTATGCCAGGTCTTGGCAAGGGAAATTTTCAGAAATATGCCCAGCATTCTTTATTCCCGACAATGTTAGACAAACCAACACTGTGAAACAATTCAACTTTATAATTGGCGTTAGTCTAATATAGTTTTCACCATCAAAATAAGCGTGTCTACATACGATGTACACGAAGACCTCAGAATAAATGTTATGCTTTAGATGAGCATGTTATGCATGAGAAATCGGGTGGTGCATTAGAAACAAATAATGATTTGCAACAATATAGACTTAATCGTGTCAAGCATGATAAGAAATAGGATAAAATCAATGATTCAGCCCTGGTCCTGGCAATCTCTGAGCAAAATAGATAAAATTGTATTTACGTACTTATTAAAGTTGCGTATGGTTCCAGCTTTCGGTCATTTACTTTATATACATAGGACAAAAGTGCATGCACACAATTCCATGGCGATTTGGATAGGCCTCTCATTTTTATAAACTTTCCACTTTTATCGTGTTCTGAGTTTTGTTGTTTCGTTTATGTGACTGCATTTGCCAGTTAATTGTCAATGGTCTGTCGTTCTCCTCGGCTTCCTCCTCTGATTGCCATTGCGCGTTGCAGTGACGTGCATTTATAAGTATTTGTCTCCGTTATTTGTAATTCAAATTCCAAGGACATTTACAACATCATGAAAACAGACACAAACTCTAAACACGGAGGATAATGTGTTGGTAAGATGAGCTGCAGAGGTAGAATATGATTCCGAATGCCAACAGTGATGAAAATCATCTTTTTAAACCTGAAACCTGTTAACATCGGAAAATCCAGCAAGGTCTTAGGCTGGATTTGAACCCCTGCTTGTTGTCATCTATGGAAACACCGACTGCACTGTGTCCAGCGCCCTAGACCACTCGGCCACCTAGGCTATATAAAGTATAGCTTTCGGTAACCGGGCCATTCTTCCTCGTAGGAAATCTAGAGTTGTAACATAGTACACGATGAACATAAGGTGGGTAGGAGATAGATAGAAGAAGGATAAGGTTGCAACAGGTAAGATACATTAGGTATATAGATAAGAGTGTTGCACACAGCTCTATATAATATGAATGATAATGTGTTGGTAAGGTGAGCTACAAAAGTAGAATATGATTCCGAATGCCAACAATGATGAAAATTATCTTTTTAAACCTGTTAACATCGGAAAATCCAGCAAGTTCTTCGGCTGGATTTGAACACCTGCTTGTTGTCATCTATGGCAACACCGCCTGACTATGTCCAGCGCCCTAGACCACTCGACCACCTTATGTTCATCGTGTACTATGTTATAACTCTAGATTTCCTACGAGGAGGAATGACCCGGTTACCAAAAGCTTTATTTTATATAGCCTAGGTGGCCGAGTAGTCTAGGGCGCTGGACATAGTGCAGGCGGTGTTGCCATAGATAACGGATACAACTTTGGTTCCCTTTGTCTTACTTATAAATGCACGTCACTGGAACCATACTCAACTTTAATAAGTACGTAAATACAATTTTATCTAGGACCAGGGCTGAATCATTGATTTTATCCTATTTCTTATCATGCTTGACACGATTAAGTCTAAATTGTTGCAATTCATTATTTGTTTCTAATGCACCACCCGATTTCTCATGCATAACATGCTCATCTAATGCATAACATTTATTTTGAGGTCTTCGTGTACATTGTATGTAGACACGCTTATTTTGATGGTGAAAACTATATTAGAATAACGCCAATTATAGAGTTGAATTGTTTCACAGTATTGGTTTGTCAAAAATTGTCGGGAATAAAGAATGCTGGGCATATTTCTGAAAATTTCCCTGACCTGGCACAAATCTTTTTCACGAAAAGAGGGACGTTTTGATGGATATTAAAGGAGGGCCCCCCCCCCCTCAAAGGACATAGGTACAAAAACTGCACAGAATCACATCGCCTTATTATCGATATACTGAAATATAACCATAAAAATTCCTACCTTCAAGTTGCAACCTCGATAAAGTATCGATCTTATTCATTACAGGAAGCCGCTCCTATGATTTTCTTTTCATCACATTTGGTGGTGAATTAGAGCGATAAGTGGCCGTGAGTGGGTATAGTAAAATTTCAACATATCCGCAAACAGGAAGTAGTAATACGGCAGACCTGAAAAAAAACTTACACGTTACAACTCATCATAATCAAGCTTTAAACCAAATATGAAAGCATTCCAACATATATTTCCTGAGAAAACTGACCAAAAATGTGTGACGGCTGGACGGACGGACGGATGGATAGACGAACGGACAGACACAACTATCACTATTTACCAGCCGCTTTTTCCAGCAGGGTATAATAAAATCTGAACAAAAATACCAAATTCAAAATACAACATTCGAAACTTAAGCACATGGCAACTCCCATAAAAACCGAGAGCGATACCAGGTGCCCCGAAAGAGTAAGCATCCCCATTTCTCTCCCTGTGATTACAGAGAAGTGAAAGCCAATAAAGTTTTAACCATTAAGTGTCTTAGGCCATGGGATGAAATCACTTTCAGTGCAGCCCCACCCACCCTCCCATTTCCCATCTAGACCGATTTTTTTTTCAGTCCTCCTATTTCCCCTCTTCAAAATAAAACATGTCAATATGAAGATAACTTTCACGCAAAAAGAGAATGGTAACACTTTTATAGTACACCACTTATAATTCTTATATTTTCGTTTTTCACTTAAATTTCAACCTTTTAGTTCCTTAATTTTCTATAGATGAATGAAATATACAAAACTTTGGTATCAAATAAAAGCTGAATTCATAATCTTTACAACGAATATAAGTTTTGGTATCTATCACCTTTTCTGTGGTCTGGGGATACAAAAAATATACCCCTCCCCTGCAAAAAAAAAAATGATGAAAATGAAAAATTTTTGGCTTTTAATTCCTTTTAGATATACATCTATGATAGTTTGCTGTACTTTTTGTACCTAACTTATCAGTTCTGACACAAGGTTGAAAAATAACACCATTAAAGTCCGAAGAGTTTTATTTTTTATGTCAATTTTTTTTTTAAAAATGGGAAATATCGGGATTTTCAATATTTCATATTTTCAATTTAAGGATCGTAAAAATCTGAATTAATATCTCTCCATTGCTTAGTATGTAATAATTTTTAATTATGCGTTATCAACAAATTTAGTCTAAAATAATTTCATATACAAACAAACGAGTTAAAATTCTTGTCGAACTGCGATAAAAGGTAAAACAGAAAATATGTACACATGTCAAAACATAAAAGATTAAAAAAACAAGCAGACAGAGGTAGGGATTGGCCTGCTTGTTTTTTAATCTTTTATGTTTTGATATGTGTATATATTTTTTGTTTTACCTTTTATCGCAGTTCGACAAGAATTTTAACTCGTTTGTTTATTTATGCTTACACGAACTGCCGCACAGCACTCTTTATTATTGTCTGCTAGGTTCACAAATGTCGAAATTAGCACCCCCTAAAAAGTAAGGAAAAATTCTAAATATCCATACTTGTAATGCCAAAATATAATATTTTATTTAATTTTGGCTTTAGATTTGACTATATCTGACATAAAGGAAACCTTTTTGTAGAATTTAACTGTTAAAGTCTGCTATATTTGGCCTTTCTATCACAAAATGTGTACAAATGGGAATTTTAGTTTTCTAGAATTTCTCCTGATTTGCTGTTGAGACTAAGATTTCTTATAGAATTTATATATAACCTTTGGACATTATATCGTTTTAGCATGCCCGACCTTTAATTGGAATACGTTTCTAAACGTTTGAGACAAACTGCTGACTTGAGAAAATGCAAAATTTCTACCCCTTCCTGTAGGCCGTGGGCTGAAATCACTTTCCGTGCATTCCCCTCCTCCCCCAACACACACACACACACACTCACTTATGATCCAGACTGATTGTTCAGTCACCTCCTCTTCTAAATATAACATGTTAGCACGATTATAACCCGCACGCATAGACAGTACATGTTGAATAGGACCACTTTTATAGTACATCAAGCAAAATTTTTGTATTTTCGTTGTAACCCAAATTTCATCTTTCAAGTTTCATTATTTTCTGTATATGAATTAGATGTACTGAAATTTGGTACCAAATTGCAGCTAATTTAATATCCTTGACTATGAACTCAAGTTCGGTCACTTTATGCCATTTTTATGATCTGGCAATACAAACAAGAGGCTCTCAAGAACCTGAATCGCTCACATGGACCATGGCTGACATAGATAAAAGGCATTTCCAATAGGAAAAACAAAACATAAAATTTAGAATACTTTTTTTTTCTAAAATTACAGTATTCTTGTCTGGTTTCCATGGCAACCCAAAGCTCCACCATCCATTACAACCCATAACAGAACACCATTCAAAAAAAATTGGGCAGGAGTTCCCCTTATGATCAAGGTAACACATATTGCTGAAATTAAAACATTCAGACCACAATTCAAATAAAAATTCAAAAATTTGGGCAGGGGTTCCCCTTAAAATTAATAGGGCCAATGTAAAAACTCTGTTCCATCTTGCAGCCATCTTGAATGAGGTAAGGACCTGCCAGATACCTTTTTGGAAGGGACCATCTAAGGACCATTGTGACTAGGTTTGGTTATAATTGGACTGGTAGTTTCTGAGAAGATCTTTGAATGTCTTTTCCATAAGGTCCAATGTTAAAACTATGTTCCCTATTGGCAGCCATCTTGGATGAGGTACAGACTTGCTGGATACCTTTTTTGGATGAGAACATCTAAGGAACATTGTGGTTTAGTTTAGTTTTAATTGGATTAGTAGTTTCTGAGAAGAATATCTTTGAATGTATTTTCCTAAGGGTCCAATGTTAAAACTATGTTTCCCGCTGACATCCATCTTGGATGAGGTACGGACCAGCCGGATATCTTTATTGGAATGGACCATCTAAGGACCATTGCGACTAAGTTTGGTTATAATTTGACCGGTAGTTTCTGAGAAGAAGATCTTTGAATGTTTTTCCATAGGGTCCAATGTTAAAACTATGTTCCTATTGGCAGCCATATTGGTTGAGTTACGGACTTGACGGATACCTTTTTTGGAAGGGACCATCTAAGGACCCTTGTGACTAAGTTTGGTTATAATTGGATTGGTAGTTTCTGGAGGAAGATCTTTGAATGCCTCTTCCATAGGGTCCAATGTTAAAACTATGTTCCCCGCTGGTGGCCATCTTGGATGAGGTATGGACTTGACGAGTACAGTTTTTAAAGGGGGCCACCCAAAGACTATTGTGACCAAGTTTAGTTCTAATTGGCCAAGTGGTTTCAGAGGAGAAGATCTTTGAATGGAAAAATTTACGACAGACGGACGGACGGACGGACGACGGACGCCAGGTGATGGAAAAAGCACACCCTGGCATAGCCAGGTGAGATAAAAATGTATCAAAAATTGCCAAAATGACTTTTTTAACAGTGAATTCCTTTCAGATAAGTAGATCTAATCATTTGATCTACTTTTTATAGTCCCGTTCCCCATCTGGGATAGGGGGTATACTGTTTTCATTCTGTGTGTGCGGCGTGTGTGCGTGCGTGTGTGCGTGCGTGCGTGTGCGTGTGTGCGTGCGTGTGTGTGTGGGTCCTTCCGTAACACATTTTCGTCGCACTTATCTCATCAATGGTAAAAGGTAAAGATCTGAAATTTTGTCACAAGCTTTGTATAATCATGCCATATTGTGGGATGCATTTTGGACCAGTCAGAATACTACTTCCTGTTTACCGACTTGGTCAATTTTGACACTTGTAGCATTATAATGTGAATTTTCGTCAACGATTTTTTTCTGTAATGGTAAATGATACAAAGATGAAATTTTGTCTCAAGCTTTACATGGTCATGCCATATTGTGGGATGCGTTTTCTGATCTGTCAGGATACTACTTCCTGTTTACCGACTTGGTCCATTTTGTCAGAAGCTTTTCATGGTAAAGCCATGTCGTGGGATGCGTTTTCTGATCTGTCGGGATACTACGTCCTGTTTACCGACTTGGTCAATTTTGACACTTGTAGCATTATAGAGTGAATTTTCATCAAAGTTTTCTCTGTAATGGTAAATGAAACAAAGCTGAAATTTTGTCAGAAGCTTTGCATGGTCATGCCATATTGTGGGATGCATTTTCTGACTTGTCGGAATACCACTTCCTGTTTACTAACTCTGCATTGTTTTATGATTCAGATCTGAAATTTTGTCACAAGCTATGTATATTCATGCCATATTGTGGGATATGTTTTCATACCAATCGGGATACCGACTTAGTCAATTTTTGACACTTGCAGCATTATACAGTAGTTTTTTTGTAAAAGTTTTCTCTGCAGTGTTACATTATATAGCTTTGAAATTTTGTCACAGGCTTTGTATAGTCATGCCATATTGTGGGATGCATTTTCAGACCAGTTGACACACCACTTCCTGTTTACTGACTTAGTCAATTTTGATGTTCACTTCTGTATTGGGTTCACACACACACTTGAATTTGTTATTCTCTGTTTACCGAATTAGTCACTTTTGACACTTGTAGCTTTATAGAATATTTTTTAGCTGAGATAGGGGGTATTTCTAGTGAGCTTGGGCTCACAGATCACTTGTTACGCCTAATTTATCAGTTTTGATACAATGTTGGAAAATAAGACCATCAAAGTCAATATAATTTTGATTTTTGGTATAAAGTTTCTGAAAAATGGAAATTTTCGGATTTTTTACATTTTCACAATTTTTACTTTTTGACATTTGGATCATTCAAATTTGAATGTTTATCTAATAAATGCCAATGTACAAATGATATATGATATATTAGCAACAAATTGTGAGAAAAAAATTCAGTTTCAAATTTTTTATGGGTTTACAAATTCTAAACTTAGCACCACTCACCCTTAAGATTATACTAAAATTTTAAATATTCAGGCTATAAATGATGAAAAGATAATGTCTAATGCAAATTCTTGTTTGCATTTAACTATAGATGACATGCAGAAAACCATTTTAAGCAGATTTTAATATTTTAAGAGGTCTCTCTTTAATCCTTATGCTCGAAATTTTATGCAAAATGGGAATTTCTGTTTTTCAAAATTTTTGCTGTTTTGACTTAGTGATGTAAATGCTTCCTGAATTTGATATGTAACTTGAAAAGGTTGATTAAATATAGTTTCATTATATCTAAGCTGTTAAATAGTATGCTTTTGACATTTTAGACTTACTACACTCTCATAAATTGCAAACATATTACCCCTTTCCACAAATATTAAGTTATATATATTGAACTGATATTTGTTCCATCTAGTGATATTTTGATGGTTGGCGAGTCTTCGGACGAGCCTGTCCATCAAAATATCACGTGATGAAACAAATATTAGTTCAATATATGGCTTGTATCAAAGTGGACATGTCAATTATTTATTGTCACGTGGCCATGTGACAGTTAGCGAAGTTATTTAAATAGATGGATTACATAAGTTGGATGTTGCCATTGCAATTGTTGCATGCAGGATATAATTTTTTATAAAAGAAAGTGGAAGGTGATACATCAAACCAGACATTTTTAAAACAGAAAAAGTATACCTGTATTGAATATTCGAAGTCTACATGATGTTATATCCTGGAGTGGCATGGTCTGGTAGTTTGAATTATTTTTCTTGTTTATCACTGTAATATTCACTGGCGTCAACGTGATGATCGTAACTGCAGTTACCATCATCCCAACATGGCGGATGACAATTCGGTTAAATTTTATAAAGCCAATTTTCCCCAGTTAACAGTTCATTGTTATAATTGTTTTATGTCAATTAAAATGTTTTTAAGCCAACAATTGGGAAAATATGTTTGCATGAAACGAAAATTTGACGAGGTACGAGAAAATCGGGTTACAAAAAAACTCAATGATGATCGTAACTTTATCAAGTGATGATCGTAACTTACACTGGTTCAAAAAATCAGGATAATCGTAACTCAAAACTTTTAGATGTATTACTTTGCCTTAAACGCCAAATCAAAAACAATACAGTTGATGTTTATGGCGTATATGTATACTAGACGAAGACTTATCCACTGCGTATTACAGCAAAGCAAGAAGTCGATAAAATCGTCGGCCTGTTAGCTTTTTATTTTGGATAAGCTTTTAGGAGCAAAAGACAACGACGGATTGACACGAGCATTAGCGATCGGAGTAGGAGTAGGTAAACACAACACGTCATACAGAATAATTTAGAAATATACTTCTAAATAGGGTCGCGAAATTTAGGTGAAAATACTATTAGCGCTTTCAAAAACAAAAAGGATTCGTAAGACCCGGAAAATCCGAAATATTATATGAAAGGATAGTCATGAACCACTTGTGACAGGACAACCTACCTGCATTTTAGTAGTTAGTAGATTTTTAATAGCTAGTAAAACGTCTGGGCTAACGAATCGATTCTTTAGCTCACTCTGTTAGGCGACTGGCTGTATACTAGAGATCTCTGGTTCGATCTTCGGAAGCGACCTTGTCAATTTTGTAAGGTGTTAATGTTCTACGGTTACAAACACATCGGCATTTTACGTTTCCAACGATTTCTAGATTACGTTGCAGAGTTTAAAAATAAGACGGAAGCATTTTTCTTTCTTATGAAATATATTTTGAACAGGTGAATCGACTTCGCTGCTCAACTTTATATACCTCTACAAATGCTCAACAGACAGGAATAAGAATAAAACATATTTTTGAAATGATTATCTGATGAATATCAATAAAAATTATGCATCAATATGTTTTCTGAAAAAAAGAAGAAAAATGTAGCTGGCAATCTCTATCGTCATAGCTATTTATGACAATCAATATGAAACAATCTCGGTATTTTGTTTGCTTTCTAGACGTCATGTGGAGTCAATGTATCCAACATTATGGCATAACTATATAAAGCTTATGACAAATTGCAAGTTCAATTGCAGAGAAAAGCTTGATGAAAGTTGTGACGGACGGACGGACGGAATGTTAAAACATTGAGTAAGTCGTTAAACAGGAAGTAGTATCCCGACAGGTTTGAAAATGCATACCACAATATGATATGATTATACAAATCTTCTGACAATATTTGAACTTTTTATCATGTGCCATTGCGGAGAAATTCGTGACGAAAGTTATAATGGACAGACGGACGGACTGTTGAAATATTGACTAAGTAGGTAAACAGGAACTAGTATCTCGACAGGCCTGAAAATGCATACTACAATATGACATGACTACTGACAAAATTTCAAGCTTGTATCATAATTCATTGCAGAGAAAAGGCTTGACGAAAGTTGTGACGGACGGAATGACGGACAGGGGTAAAATAGTATACCCTCCTCCTTCGGAGCGGAGGTATAATTATTTGGTGTCTCTAAAAATTTTGA
Organism: Modiolus philippinarum; assembly: GCA_002080025.1. NCBI lineage: Eukaryota > Metazoa > Mollusca > Bivalvia > Mytilida > Modiolidae > Modiolus > Modiolus philippinarum. The sequence goes on from MJUU01017881.1 coordinate 54,356, forward strand.
GATAAACTTTAATACCCATATTAGTAGTGAAACGTGTCACCCTAGACCACCTTTTTTCCATAGGGTCAATGTTAAATTTTTCATTAGTTTGTTGTGCACCCAACCGTGACTAATTAGCTCTTCATTTTCTTATGCTGTCGGTATCCATTTTCTTTGACATATCCGTAACCCTACTTCCAAGCGTCACGAATGTAGAGCACCGTGAGCGTAGCGAAATGGTGTGAGAGTGGTGGAACGCTTGGGGTTGGGCAACTCAGGTTCAGTCTTTCTTTTTGTCAGTCTAACCCATACATCTTACTATTGGTTTATCCTGCTTTAAGTTCTTTTCTTGTGTTGTATTTCAATTCAGTCATTTTTTATCTTTTTTTGTCCAGTACTTCAATCTTTTCTATGTATTTTCTGTACTTGTGTTTAACATATAACTTTAACCCAACCGTTGCATTGGTATCGATTTATTTTTTTGTGATACCCTTTACCCTTTGTCTTTTGTCTCAGTTATCTCCCTTTGTTTTGTCTACTCTCTAGTCCATGTTTTGTTTTGTCCTTACGTCACCCCTACTAGTATATCTTTTTTTTTATTGTTATCCATTTTTATTGTTTTGTATAATTATTGATTTGTGGTGCATTTCCATTTATTGTTTCCTGTATCTATATACTTTTCATTCAATTAGGCAATAAATAATCAACTAAATTACATATATACATATTTTATTTTCCCGTCATAAAGCAAACATGGGTCGGGGAGCCATCCACATGATGCCTTTACAATTAAAATCCATACGGCCTCGTGCTATAATCGTCCATGGCCACTCTTTTGTCAAATACGATTCTATAGTCTTTATCTTGATATACGGACAGTAGTTTCATATTATCTCGTATGATCCGGAAATTATCAGTCATGGTTTTCACATCGTTTCTGTTGTTTATCACCATGTTTTTAATCGTATCGAAGTTAATAATTAGGGCATTTTTGTAGTTCAGTGTTATTCCCTTCACTTTACATGCAGTTTCGGTTCCATCGTTGTCGGGTGTGGCAAATCTGTAGGCATAGTTTTTCGGTCCGCCAGTTACAAATTCCTTAATTCTATTCCCAGCTATCTCATCTTTCAGTTCTCCTAAGTAGTCTCCTAGTTCTGGTTTCCAATCCCCAGGCTGCGAGGTGAACACGACTGAGTCTGTATCTGTGTATATGGCGCGGTTGAGTCTTGCTTGGGTGGTAGTGTAAGCAGCAATGACCACGTTGGTACGTCCGGAGTCTTCGACGGATTCTTCTTTGTATTGATATCTTCCTCCAATCATCGTATCACTTACAAATTAATACCGATCAGAATGATTTGGTCACTAGTTAACAAATCGACATAGTCGCTTGGTTCAGTATAGTATTTTATCTGTGACATATTGGATCTTTGACC